>SNQJ01S0017380.1:157620-216561 GCA_010110895.2 Picea sitchensis | reverse complement strand
TGATATTAGTGAAAAAACATGTAACAATTTTAGAGCATATGCATTTTGAAGAAAACAATGTTAAGATGGTGCTCGCAAAATTAATTTTCCATGGATCAGAAATTGCAATACAAAATCTCTGTGCTGCTCCGCATGCAACATTCTCCAACATACTAAATTTTATTTCCAATATATTAGAGATTTTCATCTGAACGAAACCATTGTCATTGTAGGAAACTTCAATATTGACATGCTACAAAATAATGCCAGAACAAAAGAATTGGAAAACTACATGTGAAAATACAGTCTTCGCTTTCTTTTGGATAATATAAACCATGTACAAAACACACTTATTGACCATGTATGGTTGAATGTGCCCATTTCTCAATACAACATCTTTATCTTAGACACATACTAGTCTGATCACAATACAATTGGTATTGCACTTGAATTATGAAATATACATCAAACATATTGAAAAATCATATTTCTATGTCTCAAAGCATATCTATCTACCTTGTTGCACAAAACCAAGTTATCCAACTTCTTGATTTTTCCTGGTTTGTAATTGATTTTGGACACCCAATTTTTTATATATACACATACATGGATGAAGAAAAAAAAAGGGTACATTCTTCTAACACTATCTATTACTCTATTCCTTTTATTCTAGTTTATTTACTATATGTACATATTCCTTGTTTTTTCCTTACATATCAACTTACATTCATGTTCATTTTGTTTTGTACTTTCCTTCATTGAAAAAAACAAGAAAACTGGAGAAGGCAAATAACTCTTAACCATAAATGTAGAAGAATACATACAAAGGTGCATACTTCTACCCATATTCCATATCCAATTGTTTTTCATTTACTATGTCTATATTTATTCCACTGGTTTACAACTCTTTTTTTTTTCCTTAGATACTGTATATCTTCCTGTATATTAACTTATCTTCATGTCAATTGTATTTTCTATGCCGCTAGCTTGAAATAAATAAATTTGCACTCCATAGTTTTTTCATGTGTTCCTACGTAGCAACTTGCCTTCATGTCCATTGTGTTCTCTGTATTGCTACATTGAAAAAAGAACAGACTAATTGAACACAAGGATGGAGCCTTATGTGCCACAACTAAGAAAGATGGAGTACAATCTTCTGAAAGGTATGGTTACAGTGGTGCCACAAAACATACAATGCGTATGCCTAATGCACATCCATATCGAGTATGAACAATAGACACATGTTCATGGCCACTGTTTCAGAAGTGACATGGGCATGGGTAGTGAACTGTCGCAAACATCATCACAACGACGGTGTCGAAGGTAAGGATTCATATATTACGCTATTGTTATGTTTACAAAACAAATATCCACACTTATTTATTCTACTATGCCATGGTAAATATGTTTATGTCGTTTACACCACATGTTTTTTAGTTCACAAGAACTATCTACAAGTAGAAGTGAAACCTCCATCATAGTACAAGGTCCAAAGATAAAGAGGTATGGTTACAAAACTTTGATCTACATACGTTATCCAATTTGTGCATATATTGAAGCTTGTCATATTTTAGAATATGCTTGCATGTAAGAATGGCAAATCATATATTTTTTCTATTGCTTGTTGAAATAGATATAAACAACATCTCTTTTAACTTGAACTGGGGTCTGTTGAGATCCAACTATATTTCATGGTTGATAATGTTTTTCCCATAGTTGATGTGTTTCTATCTCTTAATAATTATCAGACTAAGTGTTGTTGTGTGAGGCATACAGTTCTTTGCTCCCTTTCTTTTTCCTCTTCCATACTTATCCATTTTTCCCTTTTCTTATTACCCTCTATTATCCATTTCTGGTTCTATACTTAGTCACATATCTATGCCCGTGGGTTCTCGGGGTGGCAGAGTGAGAAATTCTATATCCATCTATATCTTCATATCACGAGTTTGACCGACCGTCGTTCGTTTCCATACTTAGCCAATTTTATGCATGTGTGTTCCCACGTAGGCACTATCGAACTCTCATGCCCCATGTTTGGGGTATACATCTTGCACCAAAAACTTTGGTGATCTACAATTCGACCCCAGACTCCTCGAACGCCCAAGCCTCACTCTACCTACGATGACTACGTATGAATTCTTTCATATAAGAATGCCAAGTCATATATTTTGTCTATTTCTTGTTGAGATAGATATAAACAACATCTATTTTATCTTGAACCAGGGTCTATTGAGCTCCATCTATATTCCATGGTTGAGAATGTTTTTCCCATAGTTGATGTGCTTTTATCGGTTGATAATTATTAGACTAATTTTTGTTGTGTGAGGCATAAAGTTCTTTGCTCCCTTTATTTTTCCTCTTCTATACTTACCCGTTTTTCCCTTTTCTTCTTTCCCTCTATTATCTGTTTCTGGTTCTATACTTAGTCACATATCTATGCTCGTGGGTTCCTAGGGTGGCAGAGTGAGAAATTCTATATCCATCTATATCTTCACATCACAAGTCTGACTGACCGTCGTTCGTTTCCATACTTAGCCAATTTTATGGTCACGAGTTCCCACGTAGGCACTATCGAACTCTCATGCCCCGTGTTCAGGTATACATCTTGCACCCAAAACTTCAGTGATCTACAATTTGACCCTGGACTCCTCGAACTCATAAGCATCACACTACCTACGATGACTCCATCTGACCGCCCCACCTTTCCATACTTAAGACCAAATGTTGTTGTGTGACACATAAAGTTCTTTGCTCCCTTTATTTTTCCTCTTCAATACTTGCCCATTTTTCCCTTTTCTTCTTCCCCTCTATTATCTATTTTTGGTTCTATACTTAGTCGCATATCTATGCTCGCAGGTTCTTAGGTTTAGAGTGAGAAATTCTATATCCATCTATATCTTCACATCATGAGTCTGACCGACCGCCATTCGTTTCCATACTTAGCCAATTTTATGGCCGAGGGTTCCTGGCTAGGCCCTATTGAACTCTCATGCCTCATGTTCAGGGTATACATATTGCATCAAAAAATTGGGTGATCTACAACTCGACCCCAGACTCCTTGAATTTGCAAGCCTCACTCTACCTACAAGCTTGTTGAAATAGATATAAACAACATCTCTTTGGACATGAACCAGGGTTTGTTGAGCTCCAACTATATTTCATGGCTGAGAATGTTTTTCCCATAGTTGATGTGTTTCTATCGCTTGATAATTATCAGACTAAGTGTTGTTTTGTGACGCATAAATTTCTTTTCTCCCTTTCTTTTTCCTCTTCTATACTTACCTCTTTTCCCCTTTTCTTCCTCCCTTCTGTTACCCGTTTCTGGTTCTATACTTAGTCACATTTCTATGCTCGCGGGTTCCCGGGTGGCGGACTGAGAAATTCTATATCCATCTATATCTTCACATCATGAGTCCAACCGACCACCATTCATTTCCATACTTAGTCAATTTTATGGCCATGGGCTCCCGGGTAGGCATTATCGAACTCTCATGCCCTGTGTTCGGAGTATAAATCTTGCACCCAAAACTTGGGTGATCTACAATTCAACCCTGGAATACTCGAATTCACAAGCCTCACTCTACCTACGATGACTTCGTCTGACCACCCCACATTTCCATACTTACTCAATTCTTCAATGTTTCTCGGGTTCACAGACTCCCAGGTTCACAAAAGTTTCAAAGCATTTTTCACTCCCCTCCATCCCCGCCACCTTCGCCCCTTCCCAAAGCACATTAGTTATGCTTTTAGTAGTGAAAAATCACCACAGATGTTCGAAAATGTTGACATTAATAAGTGGAAATCTCGAGGACATCTCCCATTAAAATGCATTAATGGGAGAATATTATGGAATCTGATGAAGTTTTTTGTGTCAATCTTGAATTGGCAAACAATTGTTGGTTATTTTAGTTTTTTTAAGACATCATTGTATAAAGAATGCAATATTGTGCTAGCCCACTGTCATCTACAAAGGTGTTGACATGGTGCCCCTCTTTAGTATTGTGCATATATTACAGCTTGGCATATTTGAGAATATGCTTGCATATGAAAATGTTAATCCACCCTTCAAATTTTAACGTGGTTTGTATTTGGTCCACAAAACATACTAATAAAATAAAATAATATGAACAATATTTATGTAAATATAAACAAATTATATTTTAACTTGAACCTGATTTTGTCGAGCTCTAGGTATATTACATAGTTGATAATGTTTTTCCCATAGTTAATGTTTATGGCCACGAGTTCCTTTATTGGCACTATTGAGTTCTCATGCCCCCTATTCCATGATATACATCTTGCACCCAAAACTTATGTTTTCTTCAATTCGACCCTGGACTCCTCGAACTCACACGCTTCACTCTACCTACAATGAGTCTATCTGGGTCCGTCTGACTACCTTGCCTTTTCATACTTAGTCAATTTCCCTGCCACCTTCACACACTTTCCCATTGCAAATTGATTACGCTTTTATTAGTGACAATTCACCACACAGGTTCAAAAAGATTGGCATTAATGAGCAAAAAGCTTGAGGACATATCCTATTAAAATGCATTAAACCAAGATTTATGGGAGATTATATTACCATCCTCCAGTGTTCATTCTAAATACTATGACACAATTAATGTCACATGTAGCAATACATCAAAACATTAGCTTTTCTCACAGGCACCCCACATGCACCCCAGTCGCCCGAACTAAGCGATATTTGGATCCATCAACTAAACCTCCCTATTATTGAATTGGCAGAGGTCAATATTATGGCATCTGATTTTTTTTTTATGTGGATCTTGATCTCAGAAAAATTGTTATTTAATTTAGTTTTTTAAGGCATTATACCCCTCCTTTCCATACTTAGTCAATTCTTCACCTCCTGTTGTCACAGATTCGTGGGTTCTCGGGCTCCCAGGTTCACAAAAGTTTCGAAGCAGTTTTCACTCCCATCCATCCTCGACACCTTCGCATGCTTCTAATGCACATTAATTGTGCCTTTATTAGTGACAACGCACTAGACACATTGAAAATATTGTCATTAATAGGTGAAAAGGTTGAGGGCATTGTTATCACTGAAATTTCGTCAACAACATTGCAAGCAAATGGTTACATAAATACAACAATGAAAAAAAACTATTAGTTCACTTGCAGCAAAAAAATGAATTTCCAAGAGGAAAAAACTATACAATTGGGAAAAAATTGACATGCGCTAACTCACTAAAGGAGGCGTGGGTACAGTGCACGGGCCAAATAAGCCCGTAGAGTGCACAATGCGCCATATGTGCGACTGTGTACAAGAAAAGCCACAAACTCCTGTGAACGACACATTTATGGTTCTTGTCGGCCCCTCAACCACTTAAGGACCATATCCCAACTTGATTTGACCATAAGATCTGAGCTAAATCTGAACGGGGGGTTGGTCAAGGACCAAAGGGTGCCCTAAAGGGCCCCTTGTTCACACTAAGAACTAGTTGAATATTGTCTTGAAGAAATGCTATAAATTGAGGCCATGGGTGCACTAAGAAATCAAGATTTTCATAGTATTGTTATGCTGCCTCAATCCTCCCTTGAGAATCATGTTTTCTCCTTGGAGCATTCTAGCAACATTCCAATAGGCCATTCCACTCACCTCTTGAGGGAATAGGCATTGATTTCTTCATCATTTGCTTTCTTTTCCACCATTGTAAGAAGAGCTCTCCATTAGGGAACTCAAGAGACCTCCCAAGGAGGAAGAGGGGACTCATAAGTCCTCATTTCTCTACAATGTTTTCCCAACTAATATAGTTATCCATTGGTGGCATAATCTTGGTCATTAGTTTATTTTTTATAGTTCTAAAAGTTTCTTATGCATTCTAGTTTTATTTCCTTAAGTTGTTTTTAGTTTGTTTACTTGTTTATTTCATGTGCTTGGCTTGTTTAACTCATGAACTAACCTCTACCTTGTCTAGCAGGCCCAACTAGGTATGCAAGTGCCCTTGTTTTTCTCACCCAAGTGAAAAAATTGACACAATATATTGGCGACCATACTGGGGATAGGTATCAATTTCCACCCTATTTGGGCTTAGAGAGCACTTCTTTTTTATCCATTTGTCTTTTAGGTACCAAAACCGGCCTAACCTTATCTGTCAAGAGCTAGATTTCAAGTTGGAGGAGGAGAATTTCACTCAAAATCCCCGCCCCCGACGCATATTAGAACATGTGCGGGTATTCCAGCCCACAGACGCGCACTCAGCGCACTGTACACCCAAAAGAATTTTGTTCTCTGCGCACTGTGTGCCCAAAAGGCTTCGGTTCTCTGCACATTTTGTGCCCACTGTTCCTCTGTCTGAACTGTAACCCGTGCACATTTCCAGAGTTTCAAAATTGTAAGGGCTTTTATGATGATTTGAAGGCCCCTAGCCTTCAAATTCTTGCTTTCATGCAATTTGTAAATGCACTACACTTAGAATCGTTTCCCATATGAAAGGTTAGCTAAACATAGGCACTTAGGGGGTAAAAATAACCATATATTATCCTCATTTTCTTTGGTTTCCACATGGATGGCTTATTTGGTTCGTAAAATTTGAGTTGAGATTGTTTGCTATCACATATAAAAACACTTACATTGGAACCAGAAATCAACTTTGATCATTGAGTATGATCTTCTCTCACACCATAGAGTGATATTGAGGATCAGAAAGGTGGTTAAGGGGACATTTCATCTCCCTTAACAAAATATCTAGGAGAGGACAATGCCCCCCTAGGGCTCCTCTTAGTTTCTTTTCGAAATCATCTTAAATTTGTAAGGGCACACACATGCCCACATGTTGCAAACTTAGGATAGTTTTTTGAAATTTATTTCTTAGTTTACATCACTAGGGGAGTTTAAATATCAAATTAATGGCCCCATACATTCCCACATGCTTGCAATCCAGGATAGTTTTTCAAGCTTTCTTAGTAAGGACCCATATGTCCACATGCTAGTTATTTAGGGCTTTTAAAATTCTGCAAGGTTGTACCAATGACACTTAGTAAGATAGGTAACAAATATTTGTAAGGACCACAAGAAGTCCACATGTTGCAAATTGACACATAACTTATTAAAAATTTGGCACATTTTTTCACTTGCTAACACACAAAGTCACTCACTCACATAATTTCCATCTTGAATTGTGGAGGTTGAAGTAGGTTTTCCCCACAGGAATTCCGAAACGTCCCACTATTTCTTGAAGAAATTATCCACACCCACTTAATTCAAACAAGATTGGTTCACACCCCCAATCTCTCAGCCCACCACATTTAAATTTTACTCACTGAGTTTTCCTCCACAGGAGGTGCCAAAAGAATTTTTTTAGTCTAGGTAGGATCTCGGGGGTAGGCATCCAAATAACCCCCTGTTATATGGTTCTCACATTTTCAAACATTAGAAGTTGACAAATAGGGAACTTTAAAATCCTCCAAGTCAAGTGTTCCTACACCATAAGGCAGGGGGATACCCATGAAGGGTTGAAGGCTGAGGTCCAGTTGTTCTGTGCGTCCCCCCTTGAGTCACCCAAATCTTGGAAGGGATCTAGCCCGTGACCCATTTCTGAGGCCGAAAATATAAATGTCACACTTTGACCGAGGTACCTAGTGACCAAATTTAGGACATCTACCTAGGTGGAAATTGTGGGCTGCAATTGCGCCTTCATCATATTTTGTGTGGCTATTGGGAAATATCACTAGCTCTTTTGGGATATGCACCCTCTACCTCTCATTATAACTGATTATTTCATCCTCCACTAGTTCCTCTTCCGGTGGCCTCAGACCCCACTGTTGAGTGCTCTTGGAATTTCCAGTGCTATTTGGGAGGAAGGACGATACATCTTTTAGGACACGAGAATTTTTTTTATTTGTTCCCTCACACAGACAAAATTCACCTACCAACATGTATGCTTCTTTACCTACCAACATGTATGCTTCTTTACAGTTGATTTATGTATGATTCTCATTTGATTACATGCAATTGTGAAAAATATTATCTTTTGAAGGTCCAAATTATACAAGTCTCTTGTTCATTTATTGCTCTCATCACCATTTACACACATTCACTTTTCTATCTAGACATCATAGGGGACCCACAGAATCCCCGTCATTCCAGACACTTGTAGAATCTCCCTCCTATTCTAGGAGGAGTTCCTAGTCTTACCAACTCACCGACTCAACCATCTCACACCCCTGTGAGTGCCACTATTTTGGGATCAACTTTCCTTGGTTCCACTTTACTTGGGTCCAATTACCAAGGCCATCCATCCACTAGCTCTCCTTCACAAGGAGGAGGGGGGGAAACTTCTTCTCAAGGGAGAAGTACAACCCCACCAAATTCCTCTCAAGGGTCAGGTCCACTACCTTCTCACACGATGTCTGGAACTAATCCTCCACCACCACCCCCCATGCCATATTTGGTGTCTCTCAACATTTATTATTTGAGTAAGCTCATGAATGATCCTATTTTACATGACCCTACATGGCCCAATATGCCTACCAAGATACCTTTATATATTCCAAAATTTGAAGGAAAATTGGGGGAATATCCCACCAACCATGTCATGAACTTCCACTTATGGTGATATTCAAACAACATCATGGATGAATCCATCCGCTTAAGGTTATTTCAATGAACACTCACTGGTCCATCAACCAAATGGTATGTGGATGAAAAATCAGGGTCCCACGTGACTTTTGAATCCCTAGCTAAATCCTTTTTGGCCTTTTCCCAACTACCAGTTCTTCATGACACTGATTTAGAACTTCTCTCTGAGTGAAAACAAACCTCAGCTATGCATTTGTCGACCACATCCACGAATGTTGTCGACGACATAGTTTCTAAAATCACTCGTCTCTATACTTGTCGAAGATGTGGAATCCACCTTCCCCTAATACGAAGAGGAAGCCATCAACAAGGCTCAACAGTTCGACCTCATTTATGCTCAGTCAGGTTACTTATAGTATTACCTGATGCACCCAAACCTATACCATTTGGCTAGGACAAACCTGGAATGTCTCACACTGCGTATGGTTGATTGGTACCATGACACACCACAACCTGTACATGCAACCACCACCTATGTACGGTACACCCTAATATACGCCGACATATGAAGGGACATATTATTACCCTACTCCCCCTTACCAACAACCATATCCTGTTACTCCCCCTCCACCCATGAGTGGATCCTCGTCGACACCCATGATGCGCCCGACCTCTCAACCAAGTTCAGGTTCCCCTTCTACCTCAACATATAACCTGGGCACTAGTGAAAGTGTTTCACCTTCCTATGCGCCCTATGGATCTTTACCACAAAACAATCCATATTTCCCATTTCCTAGTCCTCCATAGTTGGTTTCTCCTCCACATGGACAACCAGACGCCGACGTTAACTTTGTTCAACCCTCTCCCATTCAACAAATTCATACTTTTGAACAGTTGAATACGGAAAATCCATTCCATCAGTCGAATAATTCCAAGAAGAAAGGAAAAAACTGAATAATAATAACCCAGGACCAGGGGGAAATAACCCCCAACAAAACCTACATGTTGGGGGCAACCAGAATCAGGGTAACCAGAACCCCCAAGGAGCCAATAACAAAAAACGCCAAGGGAGGAACAACAAAAACAACCTCTGGACGAACTTCCCTTGTGCTCTTTGCGGTGAGCATGGACATTATACCCACCATTTCCCCCAAATCACCGACTTTAAAAGGATGAAAGAATCCATGAACGCTCCACGTCCTCTAGCACCGCCTGTCCCTCAGCGGGTCCCACAATAGTATTTGCAACAACCACCCCCAACTGTGTTGCAAAACCCTATTCCACACCAAGGTGTGATGAATACCCAACAGGAGGTACGTCCTGCCCCACCACAAATGGGACAGTATCAAAACCAAGGGCCTAGCCACCCTGGAAATCTGGCGGATCGCAATATCCTCTTCACTAGCGAAGAAGAAATTCTTCTGCAAACGCGCAATCGTCAATACAACACACCCCTTGAATCTACTCCGACCACTTCGGAAGCATATCCAACTAAAGTTAGACAACCCTTGATGATTCGATGCCCTAACACTGAACCCTCCATTCGTATCCCTCACATTCCATTATGACGGAACATCAACAACCCCCAGGCTAGGGAAGCACATAATTACAGTCTAGTTGATGACTTGGCGCAGTCTCCTACAACCATGTCTGTATTAAAGGTCCTTCAAACCTATCCAAATCAATGAAAATCCTTATTTTCTGCCTTGGGGGAAGTTGACCCAACTGATACTAGACTCATCACATTTGATCTAGATAGCGGAGAACCTCGTCTCCCCACTCTGGTAGCTTTCCAGATACCAGTCAAGATTCAAAACATCATGGTTCATTGGTGTATCATCGACAAAGGTGCATCCACATGCATCATGTCCAAAATGGTATGGAAGAAACTTGGCTCCCCTGATCTTATACCATCTTCCATCACATTAAGAGCCTATGATGGTCAACCATCCTCCTCTGAAGGGCTCTTTCAAAATGTCCTCGTCGAACTCGGAGGTAAAACCATCCTTATCGACATTGAGGTTATCAACGCCCCGATCGATTACAATATCTTGTTTGGACGTAGCTACATGTATGCTATGAAGGCAATGACTTCTTCTGTGTTTCGAACGATGATGTTCCCCCACAACGGGAAAATCGTCACCATCAACCAAATCACACATTATGAGCCTGACCATTCCGCCAACATCGATAACATCTTGCCTCTTGTCCACACTAGTTATGATGCCTATTCACTCATTGACATGGGCCCCAGAATTTCCAAGGACCCATCCTTGTTGGGGGCATACCATGGAGCACCACCTCTCATACACCCTTCAACACAAGTGTGTGTCATATATTCTAATGGAGCTGACAACAGAGATACCATTCCTCCCACTGAGGCCCCTCCACACCTCAACGTTCCACCATTTGAAGATATTTTACCTCAGAGATTCCCTGAAAACCCTATTACACCACTTATCCCCGATTTCCCCCTTCCCCGGGGGAAGATCCCAGTTTGGGAGACAATTCCCCAAGCCATCACTCAAATTCCCTTCTTCTACCCCCCACTGGGAGTACAATCTTTTCAGGTAGCCGCAATGCTTACCCTTCCCATCATGGTACTCGCCATCCCTGTATGGTATCTACACCCACCCGCGATGGTTCCTCAACCATCTCTCCCTCCTCAGTTAGAGGGAATCCTAATGCAGATTCCAATACTAACTCCGACTATGCCACCCTCACCCCCAACTGGCTGCACCACTTCCATAGTTGGGGGCAGACGGAAGAATAAAGAGCCCACCATTCTAGTTCCTCCTCGAGTTCAACCTCCTTGTGCACTATGCGAAAGAGACAAACACCCCACTAATAAATTTCCTTCTCTTCCTGAGTTACGCAATCTGATCCAACTCCCTCGAGGAACCACATCGCTCACCGATTCACCAAGCACATCTAGTACTACCACAACATCCCCCACTACAGGTAATAAAGGGATGCAAACCAAATTTTCTTGTGCCATCTGTTCAGAATATGGCCATTACACTCATCATTTCCTAGATCTACCTTAGTTTTGCCAGATGCTAACATCAGTACGCCAAAAATTTCATCAAGAGCCCTCTCCACCACCACTTTCGGGCACCCACATCACCGAAATCCATTATGTCTCTACCTCAGTCCCCGAACAGATGAGGTTCCCTTGCGCTCTTTGTGACTCACTTTTTCATTTCACATACGAGTGTCCTTTGATCGTTGAATACAAGCGTCGTCAATTAAAACTTATTCAAAATCATTCGACCCCCTTACCTCATGTAATGCAAGTTACTCCCCCTACCTCTTCTCCAGATACTGTCCATATCACCTCCCCTGAAATTGAGTCACTTCCCACCCCTCCCTGGTTCATGGATAGTCTGTCTAAGGATATTCCCCCAAATCCTCCCAATTCTCCGATTCATTTCCCACAGGAAATATTACCCCCTACCACAGTTTACCCCCCACAGTGTCTGGACATTTGGTTTATGTCAAGCGAGCCATCACAACATGGTTGCGATATTCCCTCTACATCTTCTCCACTTGAGGACAACCACATTGTGATAGTCACCCATGTTACCTCCACGGATCCCCTGTATTCTCACATTTTTCACTGCGACAAAGATATCCTGGAAGAACTCAATACCCCCAATTGCCCATGGAATGTGCTCCATCACCGAGCGCTTTCTCTCATGGAAGCCTTTGACATTCCTAGACAAGCCTCCATATGTGCAATCGAAACCAAGGATTTTATTCCGTTAGGGCATATAGACTGGTTCAACAACCCTATCCCTGCCCCAAATTCTTTTGAGGAAGACAACATTGTCAATATCTCTCCCACCATCAAAATCAACATTTCCATCAAACCGAGAATCATAGAGGAAATCACCATTGGTGCCGCATGATCCCCTGAGGAACTCACAACTTACAAAGATCTCTTTCAGGAATACCGAGATATTTTCACCTGGTCATATACGGAGATGCCCGGCCTCGATCCTTCTATAGTTGAACATCGCATCGACACATGGCAAGATGTCACCCCAGTCCATCAAAATAAGTGCCCACTTCACCCATCCAAAGCTGTGGCTATCAAAGCCGAAATTGACAAGTTAAGAACAACATGGTTCATATACCCCATTGTGTATACCTCATGGGTTTCCAACCCCATCCCCGTTAACAAGAAACCAGGCATTATTCGCGTCTGCATCGACTTTCGCGATCTCAACCATGCTTGTCCCAAAGACAACTTTCTCACCCCTTTCATCGACCAAATTATCGATGAATGTGCTGACCACGAGGCCTTGTCCTTCATGGATGGGTTCTCTGGCTACAATCAAATTCAAATCCATCCAACAGATCAGTATAAAACCGCTTTTACTACCCCATGGGGTACTTTTTCTTATCGTGTCATGCCTTTTGGACTAAAAAATGTAGGTTCTACGTTTCAACAAGCCATGACTTATGTTATCCATGATCTTTCTCGTGTCATCCTCGCTTACTTGGATGACCTCACTGCTCGATCCAAAAAACAAATTCAACATTTAGATGACTTATGAGTTGTTTTTCAACAATGTCGCCAGTACAATATCCGCTTGAACCCCCTCAAGTGTGTATTTTGCGTTACCTTCAGACGCTTTCTTGGGTTCATAGTCTCCCAACACGACATCATTGTGGACCCCCTCAAGGTCCAAGCTATCACCGAAATTCCACCACCTAGTAATTTGCGCCAACAATAGAGCCTACAAGGAAAATCCAACTTTTTATGTTGCTTTGTCCTAGATTACGCCACTCGCGTGCATGGTTTCCTTCGCTTACTATGTCATGAAATCCCATTTCGATGGGATGAACATACCCAAACCGCTTTTGATGATTTAAAAGCGGCACTATCCAACACCCCTTTGATTAGTCCTCCAAACTATGATCACGACTACATCCTCTACTTATCTGCCTCACCCATCTCAGTAGCAGGATTCCTCGTTCAACTAGGGGATGATAGGTGGGAACATGGCATTTACTACATCAGTAAAAATCTTTCAGGACCACCCCTGAAATGCAATCATGATGAGAAACTGGTCCTCACAGTTCAAAAACTGCATCACTGTTTTTCCCTCCCACGAGCCCCTATGCACGGTTGTATCCCACACAGCCACACATTATGCGTGGGAGATAGAATTATACACACGCATTAGTGGGCCCACCCCTAAAACCTACCCATGTATGGCCATCTGTACGACCCCTACCCAAAAACTAGAAAATACATACTGTGGAGGAGGATGGGACCACTAACCTAACTCTCGCAACTCCTGGATCGGTCGGCTCAAGCTCTCGTAATCTCCAAAAATCCTCCAAAATACTCTAGTCAATTCACTATAGCAGCAGGTACAAATGAGGTGGCATTATGGGCCCAATAGCCACATATAGTCCTTTTTTCCAAGCTTCCACACTCAGTTACAGGAGCCCAGAGTCTCTGTTTCCTGATCCATCTTCAGCCATGGGATCAGGGTCCCCATCTACACAGTCACATACCCTGGGTCACCATATTCTCTCAGCCTCGGGGGATAATTTTTCTCACATCATGTCCAGGTATGCATGCTCATGTTCAAAATTATCAAATAATTGTTATATGTTCTTTATAATCAAATATCGTTCACATCGGGTATTTGGTTTTAATGTGTGCAGGTACTTGGTCATCACAACCAACGCAACCCCTTCAGGTATATGTTTGACACTAGAATGCAATCATTCCCTCTAAATATCAATTGCATCTCCCAATCACACCCTTCGACGTTCACCTTTAGGGTCCTTACATTCGGCTCTACAGTACTATCATCTCGGCTGCATTTTTGGGTGTTGTCACCTGGTAGCACTCTCCCCCACATGAGTTGTCCCATTCATAGTTCCCCTTAGTACTTTAACACTCATGCTACTTTCACCTCCTAGGTATGGGAGTCCCTATAGTCTTATGCACTCCTGAGAATAAGCCACATACTTCTTCTCACCATGTTTCTAGCTTTCACAATGGACTCCCAGGTTATCTCATCACGGTTTTATTTGACTGCACCTACGCAGTATCATTAATCCTATATTTCATTCACAATCAGTTTGCCCATCCGAAGATTGTCCTCCATTCATTTCCCTCATACAGAAACCCACCCATGGGGCCCTCGCCCTCCACCAGTTATCTTCACAACTTGTTCTCTCACAGGCCAAGCCATCTTGCACTGGGGCACCCGTTTCTGTATCTGTACACTCATCCAAAATTATTCTTTATTTATTTGGTAATTGTAAAAATCCTTTGTTTCTAGAATTTACTTAGCTTTTTGTCTTCACCCTTGATGACCTTCTTTTCCTGGCAACACAACCCATGTTGCCCTTGGTTGGGGCATCATCTCTCCTTTTCTCATTATGACATCTTTCATAAACCCTGAGTATCCCAAAGTCCATGCACCCCTGATCTCTGAGTTTGTCCACTTTGTCATGCCTCTGGAACAATTTAAGCCCATATCTAGTCGTCCCCCTGACACTAGATACAATTTTACGGTTGCTGCCAATCATCCTTCAAACATACCTTGAGCCAGGGGTAGTATTAAGTCTCACCGAATATTGACTTCATTCATGTTCCCTATTAGTTCCTGATTGTATTCCCGTGGATTTCATGAAGCCCTTTTCTTCTTGGCATCGTGTCTCCCTTTTTGTCGACATCAACACAGTTTCCAGAAGGGCGACAGTATCTTGACTCTCAATACCTTTATAATGAGGAGTCTCAGACGACACAGAGAAGACTATGATTTCTCTTTGATTCCGTTGACCCCCATAACATTCGACTTCAACAAAATCTCATGTTTATCTGGTGGGTCTTACTATGCGACTATTGAAGTTGTTTGTTTTTTTTACCAGCCGAAGACGTCTGAATTATTTAGTCCATTAATGCCTACGAGTCATCGACACTTCTTACATGTGTCCTTGCCTCTTTTTAGATTATGTTCACCATTCATAATTGTCATCTCTCATTATCAAACCGACCCCGAGGGCGCTGTAGTTATCTACACCAGCATTCAACTTCATTTACTGTCTTACATTTTGAGTTACATGACACGAGCATGGGGCATGCCCACCTCGTTTGTATACAATTTTTTTTTTTTTCTCCCTAGAGAAAGATTTTGGGTCCCACAGTTTCCCCTCTCCCTCTAGCGGATTGCTCTCTCTCAACATTCTTCATTACAATGGCACTCCCAGTAAAAGAAACATTGATGTATTTCGACTATACATATGCTCCTAACCTCACACATCAGGGGGCATCTTTTATCATTGAAATTTCATTTACAACATTGCACGCAAATGGTTACATAAATACAATAATGTCAAACAACTATTAGTTCACCTGTAGCACCAAAATGCATTTCCAAGAGGAAAAAACTATACAATTGAGAAAAAATTGATATGCGCTAACTCACTAAAGGAGGCGCGTGCACAGTGCATAGGCCAAAGAAGCCCGTAGAGTGCACAATGCACCATATGCACGAGTGTGTACGAGAAAATCTGCACACTCCTGTGAACGATGCATTTATGGTTCTTGTCATCCCCTCAACCACTTATGGACCAACTCCCAACTTGATTTGGCATTCATATTTGAGCTAAATTCGAATGGGGGGTTGGTCAAGGACCAAAGGGTGCCCTAAAGGGCCCCTTGTTCACACTAAGAACCAGTTGAATATTGCCTTGAAGAAATTATATAAATGGAGGCCATGGGTGCACTAAGAAATTAAGATTTTCATAGTATTGTTATGCTGCCTCAATACTCCCTTGAGAATCCTCTTTTCTCCTTGGAGCATTCTAGCAACATTCCAATAGGCCATTCCACTCACCTCTTGAGGGAATAAGCATTGATTTCTTCATCATTTGCTTTATTTTCTACCATTGTAAGAAGATATCCTCATTAGGTAACTCAAGAGCCCTCCCAACGAGGAAGAGGGGACTCATAAGTCCTCATTTCTCTACGGTGTTTTTCCAACTAATATAGTTTTCCATTGGTGGCATAATCATGGTCATTGGTTTATTGTTTATGGTTCTAAATGTTTCTTATGCATTCTAGTTTTATTTCCTTAGTTTTTTTTAGTTTGTTTACTTGTTTATTTCATGTGATTGACTTTTTTAACTCATGCACTAACCTATGTCTTGTCTAGCAGGTCCAACTAGGCATGCAAGTGCCCTTGTTTTTCTCACCCAAGTGATGAAACAGACACAACAAACATCTCCCATTAAAATGCATTAAACCAAGATTTACGGGAGATTATATTATCATGCTCCAATGTTCATTTTAAATACTATCAGTAGCAAAGGAACATTCTCATCACCTTATGGCTGCAACTCGACAAAATATCTGTGGAGATACCCTGAATATTTTTGGGTGCGAGGACCAGAGTTCTTAGTGGTCTAGAGCTTATGAATACTACTTGTCCCCTTTTGCCCAGAAGGAAGTTATCTGGACATCTGTAATTGCATGAGCAGGTTGTGTCCCCAATTTTTTTGACTGTAAGGAGTTGGTCACCTATTGCACCGAAAACTATATTCTGAACCAGCGGATTATCCGGTTGTGGGACCATTCCTAAGTCTCCCTATCGACTCAAGTATTTCGAAATATGTTAAGAATTCCCAACCCAATGCCTACTTTCAAGGGAGAGAATTGCAGAGAGTTCTTAAAGAAGCATGATAATGAACTAGACCTCTTGTCGAAACTCTTAGAGAACCCATCGGCCGGTCCCCGAGACATGACCAGATTACAGGTTAGTGCATTTAAAAACCCTTTCCGGGAAATTGCATGGATTTTCATGAGGATAACAGGACAAGAAAATACATCCAACATCTCTCGGATGATTCTGTATATTTTATATTTTACGGTGAAGGAACAAGCCATCTTCCATTGGGGCAAGTTGATTTCCAGTGAAATCGCTTCCCAGTTATTGCAATACACAAGGCAGAATAAATTCTTTATGTCATCTTATTTAATTTTCGCGGTAGCGCATTGCTATCCATTCCCTGGATTATCTATGTGTAAGAAGGTAAACTGTGAATTTGACCCAGTAACCTTTTGGCACCATATATTATGGAGACATGATGCCTCCCAACATTTTTATGAAGTCTTTAATGATTTTGTTTCGGGTTTTAAAGGATTGATATTTGGAAAGGATTTTCCACGATTTTTTGACCAGGCGACCAAGTTCCTAGATAGGAAGGGCACACTAACAGAAATGGAGAACTATAATGTTATAATGATTTTTGGATCCAAACAAAATCCTTGCTTCCTTCCATGTCACATATCTGGTACAATGTTTTTTGCTGAAATAGCAAGGTAGTACACCTACTAGTTGCATTTTTTCAGTGAAAAGAGAAAAAAGAAATTCATCCCTCTGCCTTGGAAAGTCGTGGATTTCACAGTCAGGACTATGAACAAGATTGACGGTTTCGCGGGCCACTTCCACAACTTCAATTTGAAATGTGCTGAAAAAGTAAAAGGTTTCGACCCTGATGGTATTTTTGTAGAACACCTATTGGCTGTCGGTTTCAACAGTTCTTTCACTGACACTATCATGAATGAAGATGAAGATAATTCCTCAGTAATTCTTTCTCGTGACACTAACAACCTGGAGACAATACTCAGCACCAATGATTTGTACAAGCAGAAACGAAAAGTCCCGAGTGAGAAAACTGCCCAATCCTCGACCGCCACACCCAAGAATACAACATATTGGAGCAACACTCCAACGACCTACCCAAGAAATAAAGTCACACATAGTTCTTCAAGCAAAGGAGGAGATAAGAACCCTCCCTCCGGAAAAGTTGAAAGTTCTCACAAAATTTTTGCGAGCAAAAAACGAAAAACAACAGTGCAAGAATATGAGGGATTGAGGGGAGAAATAGATATCCACCATCTATCCCTCGACGATATGGAACTAGAAATTGACATTGACAAAATGTTCCTCGATGATTACCAGCTAGAGAATACTACTTCGCATAATCCTGAGATGGAAATAATTGGGACCGATACCTTGGACGAAGAAGAGTCTTTTGCATTTCAGAACGTTGCTTTTGACAATGAATCCAGAAAATTGGTTATTGAAAATAGAGATGTAAAGAATAAGAAAGGGAAATCTTGTTCAGAAATGAACCTATGGAACATGTGTCCTTCCTAGATCTCCCAGATACATCGAGCAACTGGAGATGATCTAGACAACTCTATTAGTGGCCTTGAAGCAGAGAACGTCAGGTTAAAGGAGCGAATCAAAGAATTGGAGGGAGCTATAATGTCTCTTCCATTGTTTTCTACTCCTTTGGCAATGATCGGGCCCACCGCACCTGCAAAAAATTTAAAAGGATCAGCAAGCCATCTCACATCATCCCGAGGCTATGTGGAAAAGAATATAAAGAGAAGAATGGAATTAATAACATAATCTTGGGAGATGTCAAAGAGTATGGTCTCTTTTGGAACAAGAGCACATGCTTTTCATGAGTATCTGCAAGCAGATCTCAAGAACAAGAAAGGTTTCTACCTCGATGCATTTGTACCATTTGGTGTTAAAGTTACTGGTATGATGGAATTCAGAATAAGAGAGTACGATCTCCCTTCGCCGGATCGAATAAACCAACTAAATGCATGCTGGAAAGAAAAGGTAAAAAGCCTGAATGGTATCATTCAAGCATGTATCCAGGCCATATCTAGATGAGACAAACTATTCAAGAGGCTAACTGAGATAGATCTAGCTGGCAGCACCAATGAAGTCCAAGACCCGAAATTGATATTCAACTCATTGTTTTTAACCAAGAAAGTATTTGATAATCAAGTTTAGATCTATAAAAGACTGTCATTTGAAAATTTCTATGGCATTTTGGATGCTTCACAAGGTTCCCATATCTGCCGAGGAAAGTCATAAAAGGACATCAACGAGCAAATGACAAGGCATGGGACACCATCATAGTAAGTTGATACTGATCACACTCTTCTGTATTTGTCGATGTCCTCATCCAATTACTCTATCTCTTTAAATACAAATATTTAACCGAGGACTAACAATTTTCTCTTTCTTCTTGCCAGGTCTTGTTGCTTTCCATCGCTGACTTTATTCTTTCTACAAGCTTGAGTCTTGTACATATTTGTTTTGTATTCCGTCGGAGCCCCAATCCCAGTCATTATGGCAAACACATTTAAATTTCATAGAATATGTACTGAACTATATATTTTTTTATAAATTCCAAGACAACTGGAAATATTCTCAAGTGTATTTTGTAACCTAGTTTATCTGAATATAAAATATTTTAGGTTGTTCTATGGTGATTTTCAATGTTTAGTGTTGTTTTTTGAATTTTGTATTTTTTTTTTAAATTAACTCATTTCCCTGTACATGTTGGGGTCATGTTCCTGTTTAATATTGTGCATATATTGCAGCTTCCTATATTTCAGAATATCCTTCCATATACAAAATGTTAAGTCATATATTTTTTCTCCATTTCTTATGGGTTTGAGAAAAATTTGCAAGCCGAAAACACCCTTCAAATTGGAACATGGTTTACATTTGGACCACAAATAATATATTAAGATACATTAATATGAATACATTTGAAACGAATATAAACAAAATCTCTTTAAACTTGAACTTGACTTTCTCGAGATCTTGAATTGGTCACGGGTTCCCAGGTTAGTGGACTGACAGATCCTCATCTCCATCTATATTGTCACATCATGAGCCCGACCGACCGTCGTCCCTTTCAACACTTAGCCAATTATCTCACCGCGAGGTCCCGACTTAGCGCTATCGAATTCTTATGCCTCGTGTTCTGTGATATACATCTTGCACCCAACACTTATGTGATATACATTTTGCACCCAACACTTCCGTGATTTACAATTCGACCCTGGACTCCTGGAATTCACAAGCTTCACTAAACCCGGGTTCACAAAAGTTTCAAACCATTTATCGCTCCCTTCAATCCCTACCACATTCCTGCCCTTCCCAATGCACATTTATTATGCTTTTACTAGTGACAACTCAACACACAGGTTCGCTTATTGGCATTAATAAGAAAAAACCACATTCAACCACGATTTACGAGAGTCCGATCGACCACCGTTGCTTTTCATACCTATCCAATTCTATGGTCCTCGGTTCCTGGGTTTGCGCAATCGAACTTTCATTCCCCATGTTCCATGATATACATATTGCACCCAAAACTTATGTGATCTACAATTACATACTTGGCCAATTTTATGGTCGTCGGTTCCCAGGTTGACGCTATTATAAATCTTGCACCCAAAACTTCTGTGATCTACAATTCCGTGATATACATGTTGCACCAAAACATTTCATGCTCTACAATTCCTCTAGCTCCCAAGCTTCACTCTACCTGGGTTCAAGAATGTTTCAAAGCATTTATCGCTACCTTCCATCCCCACCAGCTTCACGCCCTTCCCAATGCACATTGATTATTCTTTTACTAGTGACAACTCAACACACATGTTCGAAAAAATTGGCATTAATAAGCGAAAACCTCGAGGACATCTCCCATTAATACGCATTAAACAACAATTTACAGGAGTCTGACCAACCACCCTTCCTTTCCATACTTAGACAATTTTATGGCTGCGGGTTCCCGGCTTGGCGCTATCGAACTCTCATTCCTTGTGTTCCGTGATATACATCTTGCACCCAAAAACTTTTGTGCTTTACAATTCCACCTCGCACTTGAACTTGCAAGCTTCACTCTACCCGGGTTCACAAAAAGTTTCAAATCATTTATCGCTCCTTTCCATCCCTTCCACCTTCGTGCCCTTCCCAATGCACATTAATTATGCTTTTCTTAGTGACAACTCACCACAGAAGTTTGAAAGGATTGGCATTAATAAGCGAAAACCTCGAGGACATGTCCCATTAAAACGCATTAACCAACGATTTACGCAAAAACCTCAAGGACATCTATCATTAATACACATTAAACCTTGATTTACGGGAGTTCGATCGACTGCCCTTCCTTTCCATACTCAGCCAATTTTATAGCCGCGGGTTCCCAGGTTGGCGTTATCGAACTCTCATTCCCCATGTTCCGTGATATACATCTTGCACCCAAAACTTTCATGATCTACAATTCCACCCCGCACTCCTCGAAATCGCAAGCTTTAAAATTTTCAAAGCATTTATCGCTCCCTTCCATCCCCACCACCTTCGCGCTCTTCCCAATGCAGATTAATTATGATTTGATTACTGACAACTCACCACACAAGTTCGAAAGCATTGGCATTAATAAGCGAAAACCTCGAGGACATCTCTCATTAAAACGCATTAAACCGTGATTTACGCCAGATTATATTATCAGATATCTTCTTCACATGTTACATTTCATATTACTTTATGGGAAAATTCCATTTCATATTAATTGCTTTGTTCCTGCCATCTATTCCTGGGTAGATTCTTTTTCAATAATTGTAAAGTAAGATATAAGTTATATCTTAAATTATTATTCAATGTAATTTCAATATAGCTTTTAATATTTACAATTTTCTTATCATTTCATTTCTAAAAAACAATTGAACTTAACTTTTTAATATTTTTTTTGTTAGTTTTTTTTTCATTTAATTTTACATATTTCAACTTTCATTTTCTTATTGTTAAAGATCTATTCTAATTACCCTTTACTTACCATATTGTTAATTTCTGGTTTTTTTTTAAATTTTCGTCATCTCTCCCCATCTTCCAAAAATCATCATCATGAATAATTATAAGGTGTCAACTATCATCTCCATTCCTAAATCTACTTGGCAGAGACTACGCTGCCACACAACACTTGTTATATATTGAGGTTTACCACTTTGTTTTATTTGATGCAAATTTTTTTGTTGCATATTAAAATCAGTATAATTTATGTATGTATTAAGAAAATAACCAAATTTATTTGTAAAGGTATTTTTATTTATAAGATGTTATAAATAATAGTTATATTAATTTTAATATTGTTATAATGCGAAACAATATAGTATATTGATAAATACTTATTATGTATATTTTCATAGACTTTACCAAAATCAATGAGCAAAGAGGATCGCATACACCAATTTAGTGTCTGGCTTAACAGTGACCTTAAAAATAGATTATTATTATTATTATTATTTCAAATTTAAACTTTTACGATTAATAATATTGTGTAATTTTGTTTTTTGATATTTCACATCAATTTTTAATAATGGATACCAAAAATTCTTCAAAAGTATTATAATATTTCAATGTTAAACACAAAACACTATAATACCAAACAATTTCAAAACATATATTATAATGTTTGACACATTTTTTTTTATTGCAAAAACTTTTATACTTTTTTCCACGAGAAAATTATCTCGATATATATTAGAGATATATATCATTTACATTCACTGTATCCAGTCTAGCACAACAGCCATTACAAATTTCGTCCCAGAGACCCAGCAGGGTTTGACCTCGAGACCTCCTCCAAACACTTGGAGGAAGGTCCTGTCTTTACCAATCGCGCTGGACTCACGGGACTATAAAAACTTTTATACTTACATACAACAAATGCAAAAGATATTTATTATTCATGTGTAAAGCTTTTATGCTTTACATAGCAATTGTATAAAATATTTAGTTCGTTGCCTTACATTTGCAACGTTTTTTCTAAATAGCCTAAATCGTTAGGCAAAAATAAAATAGTTCAAAATTAGATTCTAACATAGTTGTGATACATATTTAAAAAAACCTAGTGGCCTTTTAAGTAAGAGGAAGGTATTTATAAATAGAATTTACAATTACTAACTTGTAAATCATTGGCCATTACATATCATTTCTATCTTTGACCAACTTTTGATGAGATTGGAGGAATTATGGTTTACAAGTTCTTTTTATAAAGTTGTTACGGCTTGCTTCAATAAAGCAACATAATGTCAACTAAAAACATAAGACCAAGGACCCAAATTGTACGTAATTATAATGAGATGCTCCCGTATTAAATTCTTCCCCAACATCAATAGTGTTTGCGTGTTTTAATCTTTACAAAGTGCAATTATTCCACTATTCCACAACATATTTAAAGGATGACATCCTTGTGAGTGCTCACATTATGGAACAAAAATGATTTCAAAGCATTAGTTCATAAGAGATCCAAAGATCATCCACCAAACATCATTACAAATATGGAAAAAATTGCATTTGGTTTTAATGAATATGTTTATCTATATTTTATGAAAATATTAATAATAATAATTTATTTTTAAGTTTGTTTTTCCACATACAATTTTACATTATATTCATAAAAATATAATTTGTTCTTAAAGACAAATGTTACATTAAGAAATTGTTCTTTTCATGGATTGGACCAAAAAAGTAACATTCTTATTATACAAAAACAATCCATAATCTTTGCAGAAAAACATCTTCGCCAAAGCTGCCATAGGGCTATTATCATAACCATAAAGTCTCTTCCTACCAAAGAGGGAACTGATGCAACTGGAAGCTCCAAAAGTTAAACATTGAAACACAAAAGTTGACCCGCTTGAACATATTTAGAAAAAGAGTAGGGCCCTCATGGCCACCTTCCCATTGATTGTAGGCAATTCTCCCTGGACAATTATTTAGAGCCCTTTTTGATAGTCTATCAGCTTCTTGATTTTCTTCCTTGTATATATGTGCACAAGAAATATATCTGAAGAGAGTGAGAAGTTCAGATATTCTATCCTTCCAGCCATATAAAGTTACCACTTGAAGAGTTCCTTTCCCTTTGAGCCAATCGATGACTATTTTAGAATCCCCTAGAACATGTATGTCTGATACTGAGAGCCTAGATGCCAAAATTAGAGTAGCCCAAACTCCCATAAGTTATGCCTTGGAGTTTGTTCCACTACCACAATTTGATGTCCATCTATACTCTGTTTGTTCATTGATCTTTATGACTCCACCTGCCCCACTTAATTCGCCATTCTGCTGTGCAGCCCCATTGAACCACACAATAACCTTATCTACAGGAAATTTAGTTGATGGAAGTCTAGGGGATGAAACTTTTTTTATTTTTCCAATGAGTTCCCAAAGCCCCTAGAGATAGATACATTATTCTCTGGATAGAAGGAGTCACAGACTCGAAGATAGACTTGTTTCTATCAAGCCAAAGGTACCAAAAAATATAAGTTGGGAGAGCTTGGAAAATATAATTTTGTTTCGACCAGTTTTCGAAGCATTCAATCACCGAATTTCTAGACCAGCCAAAAGTGAGTTTTAGAGCTATATTCACTTTTTCCCAAACAACTACCGTAAAAGGACAATTTACAAAAAGATGTTTACCTGATTCCCTCATTCCTTTACACAAATAACACAGTCCTGGGCCCTTCCAACCTCTTTTTTGTAGATTTTTCCAAGTTAAAATTTTATTTTTAGTTAACAGTGAGGCAAAAAAATTTATTTTCAATGGGCAATCCCATTTCCATAGTTTTCTCCTCCATCTCCTTGTTTTGAATTTCCACAGTTTTTTTGAAAGAGTTAAGTAAACATTCTTGACATAAATTTGTCCCAATGAATCACCACCAATCCACTTTAGTTCGTCTGGCCTATCCACAAGTTTGATGCCGGAGCCGATCAAGTTCTTCCTGTACCGTTCCCACTCCTCTGCTAGTTCACCAACCAAACCTAGTTCATTACTTTCTAGCCATATTGAGCTTATCGAGCCTCGAGGAAAATCCTGACTCACTTGATACAAGAGATGAACATTTTTTTATTAAGACTGTGCACCAACTCCGGAGATAAAATGGAGTCTTGCCCCATACCCAAAATTGCATCCTTCCCAATTAAAATATAGTGTCTCGAGCCTAGGTTCCAAGCCAACCACTGTAAGATCACTAGCAATGTATTAAGGAGGTTTTTCCAGGTTTGGGATCCACAGGATGTGACCAAGGCAACCAATCTTAACCAGGTCAACACCGACCCGTGGGGAAAGTACTTGTATTTGATCACCCTTTTCTAGATATCAATCTTCATCAAAGCTCTCCATAATGTATTTGTCTCCAACGCCTTATAGAAAACGAAAAATGTTCCTTAGCCCCCATCCTCCATAGATTTTTGGTTTTGAAATAGTCTCCCAATTGCTTAAGTGGTAATTATGTTTGTTCTTATTTCTCGACCAGAGGAAGGAAATCATCATTTTTCGGATCCTTTGGAGAACAGAAATTGGAATATGAGCAAGAGCCATTCAGTAGACTGGCTGGCTATCTAAGACCGCTTTTATCAGCACAAGTCGGCCACCTAGGGAGAGCCATTTATTACACCAATGATTAATTAGAGATTCAAACATTTCAAACAACCAATGTCAGTCCTCCACCTTATAACTACATGGTTTCAAAAAATACCCCAGATATATGAAACCTGCAGATAGATCTTTGAAGGAATAATGAAAATAGTCTTTTAAAACTGTGAGAGTTTTTGGAGGAACTCCATAATGAAGGAAAGCATACTTCTGTGCATTAATTACCAAGCCCGATGCTCGACAAAAAACATAGAGGATATTTTGGATTTTCTCCCATTCTGCGATTGTAGTTTTCGACATTATAAGAATGTTATCCACAAAGAGTAAGTGGAGTACCTTTATCAATATGGAAACATTTATCCCTATGAGAGCTCCATCTTCTTGTTCTTTCTTTAAAGAAATGTTGAGACCTTCCATCACCAATATGAAAAGAAGATGCTACAGCGAACATCCCTGTCTAAGCCCTCTACTGCTCTGAAAAAAATTGGCTGCCTCTCCATTTATCAAAATGGTGTATGATGTAGATGTTCAACAACCCATAATCCAATTTGTAGTTGGCAGACCAAAACCACTTTGGAGAAGTATTAACCTCAAAAAATACTAGTTGGTACAGTCATAGGCCTTTTTTAAGTCAAGCTTCAAGATAATAGCTTGGAGCTTTTTCGATTTAATGTTGTGAAGACACTCCTGGGCAGTACTGATATCATCTAAAATTTGTCTTCCTTTGAGGAAACCCAATTGTTCTTTTGACATTGCTTTGAATAGAATTGTCCTAATTCTCCTTGCTATAACTTTTGCAACGATCTTGTAACATAAGTTACAGAGTGCAATTGGATGAAAATCGTAGAAAGAACTAGGGTTATTGACTTTTGGAATCAATGCAAGGAGAATCAATTTTATTTTAAAATAAAATTTATTTTTAAGGTTATAAGTTGCTAAAGTCTACAGAGGTATATATACCCTATCCATCTTTGGATTTGAACCTATGACCTCCAAGGAGGAAACACATGTTCTTAATTGTTAGCCCCACTCAAGCTGCATATTAATAAAGATGAAATTAAATGTAAAATTTGAATAAATTTAACATACAAATGTTTTTAAAAATGTAAATTAAATTCAACATAAATTTTCATAAATATTTAAGAAAAATATTAAAATTAAAAAAAGAAAAAGAAAAAAATGAAGATGTATATATAAAGGGGATTGCGCCATGGAAAAACAATAATTAAAATGGACGCAAAAATTGGCTCAAATCTATTTGAGTCCTCAACTACTATCCTAATATAAAAAAAAAACTTGAGTCCTTCTTGTACATTCAAGCAAACAAGCTACTATATACTTTAACATACTTCCTGAGCACAAAAATACATTTGAAATACATAATTTATGCAACTGATTCATTGTCAGGTGCCTCTTGAAGTTCACCTTGGATAGGAACATTTTCTTCAATTTCCATTGGAACCATTTCTCATCTTCCATGTGCCTCTTCAGGATTTTCTGACTAGGGTTCTACTACATTCTTGTTGTTTGATCCTGAATTGGATTGTTGCGGCATCACCATGGATCTTAATTGTCAACATTCTTTCTCCAGAGTGTCCATGTGCCGAAGTAGGGTCACCATGGTTTGCTCAAGTGCACCAGTTCTTTGCCTTTCTAGTTCTAACGTTTCAATACGTTGCAAAAGTGTCATTATTAATTGTTCAATTCCTCTAACCTTGAATAAAACTTGGTTGAAATTCACTATGCTTCATTTGGCCATTTCTTTATGTATGTGCAGGATGCGCTTGATGTCACTCCAGGAGGGGTCCGGGATGAGGAGAGGAATACTTGAATTATCAGATGTGAATTGACTAATGTTCCAAAATTTGAAGCCTCAATGGAGGCAGGGGAACCACTACCTACTAGGAAGATACCCAGGTGGAGTCTTGTGTGCTAAAGCAGACTCAATTCTATTAAAATTTATGCTCAGTTGAATTCCAGGGTCAATTGAGTCTTCCTTCCCCAATCCCAAAGGGTACACTGATATGAAGAGGGCACCTTGAGGAATTTGAAGAGAAAATTTAAAATACAATAACAATGAACAAAAATATCTAAATTCTAGAAGGGACAAGAAAACCCAAGTTTTGAAGCAATGAGAAAAGGCCCAAATTCTAGAAACCTTGAGGAACTTTATGCCAACCCACTTCTGGAGGTTTAGATGGGGACGGACAAGGGAGAATCCAACATATTATGAGGAGATAAATTTGACTGTGTAAGGATGCCCAAAATTTATGGGAATGCTACAGAGACTGGAAAATTGATCATTGAATAAAGTACCCAACCTTCGCAAAATTACAAAGAAAACCCCACATGAAAAATTGACAAGAAGGGAATTAATGGCCTCAAACAAATCCAACAAAGTGATTTCCCCGATTTCAATAGAAATTAACCTGAACAACCTTAAAACATGAAAAAAATGTAAATGAAAACGCTCAGGAAAGTAATAATGGAACCTATTGACCCTGAGATCGCCAAGGAGCAGGCACGAATTGATCGGAGGACCACCAAACTAGAGCTAGTTGTAACTTCTATCACAACACATACACATGACAATAATCAACCTACCCATCTCTTCTATGTCTAGAAGAACTAACCCACACACTAACAAATGAATGCCAAAATCCATACTCTGTCCTTTGATATGTGCAAATTTTGGTGCATTTAAACCAAAAATCCATCCACCCTGCATGTTAATGAAAACCCAAATCATGAATAATTAAGGGATGTGGAGAAGCCTAGTGCTTACATTGACAACAATTTCTCCTTTTCCTAGGTTGGACCCTTCTTTAGCCCTTTTATCTGCTTCAGAGTTTAGATCTCTTTTGATGTGGTAAGGAGAGTAGTCATCAAATTTTTTTAAGAGGGCTAGGGACCTTGACATCACACCAAAGTAGAAATTACCTCCTATGATATTCTTTTTGACAATCACCTTGATTACAATCATGGAGTCTCCACAAATGATTATCCTTTGTATCCCCATCAACTGAGTCAATCTAATGCCTTCAAAGAGGGCATAATCCTCCGCCTCATTATTTGTCATAGTTCCTAGTCCCTAGGAATAAATGTCTTCCGAGATTACATATACCCCCTCCTAACCTCACTTGCTGGGTTACTTCATGAAGCACCATCAAAGAAAATAAATTTTGGCTTGTTGTTGATATTTCCATACCTTGAATACTTCATCTGAGATTCTTAAGGCCCATTTTGGAGCAACGCTTATGGATTTAGTGTCAATAGATGGAATGTTTTCCACTTGGAATAATTTCAACCAGTTTTCTTCATGCATATCCATATTTTTCAACTTCCATTGTACACAAATATTCATATAGTCCGAAAGAAGGGCGCGAGCCCTCATCGTGACTTGTGTTGGACTTTTGACCTCACCATTGAAGATATGATTATTGTGGGATATCCATATGCTCTTGCAAATGTATTTAGGAAGGGCGTCCCAATGTCATTTGAGGATGGGTTTATTCTTGAAACTTCCATGGTAATGAGTCCTTGGATGATTAAACAATTTAGAGCAAGATTGTGGCCAGGATAATCTTTGATTAAGAGGGCCCAAAGATTTCCTCCAGATTTCTAAGAAAATAATTTTGGCTTGTTGTTGATATTTCCATACCTTGAATACTTCATCTGAGATTCTTAAGGCCCATTTTGGAGCAACGCTTATGGATTTAGTGTCAATAGATGGAATGTTTTCCACTTGGAATAATTTCAACCAGTTTTCTTCATGCATATCCATATTTTTCAACTTCCATTGTACACAAATATTCATATAGTCCGAAAGAAGGGCGCGAGCCCTCATCGTGACTTGTGTTGGACTTTTGACCTCACCATTGAAGATATGATTATTGTGGGATATCCATATGCTCTTGCAAATGTATTTAGGAAGGGCGTCCCAATGTCATTTGAGGATGGGTTTATTCTTGAAACTTCCATGGTAATGAGTCCTTGGATGATTAAACAATTTAGAGCAAGATTGTGGCCAGGATAATCTTTGATTAAGAGGGCCCAAAGATTTCCTCCAGATTTCTTTCACAAAAATACACTTTATAACATATGTTTTATGATTTCTTCATCATTTTGGCATAATACATAGTGCGAGGGCCTGCAAATACCTCTTTTTTTCAAATTCTCAGAGGTGAGAGTTTTCTTATGCACTAAAAGCCAACAGAGAAAGTTTATTTTTGGCATATCATCAGAGTGCTATATTGATTTCCACATGATGGAGTGAGGTTGATGATGAGAAAATTCTACAAGAAACATGTAGCCCTTATTGGCCGAGTACAAATAATTATACCAACCTCAGGAATCGCTAATTTTCTGATTGTGTGGAGCACATCCCTGTAGAGAAGAGAGGAAAGAGTTAATAAGAGAAGAGATATAAGTTGGAGGAGAGATGAGTTTCCAACAGTTCCAAAGACCATCAGAGGTCCATAAGGAAAGGTCAAAGAGGGTTAAAAGTTCGTGATCTTCTAGCCATGCAAGGAGAGGATGAAGAGGCATGAGCTGAAAGAGATGTTTTGATTCCATAATTTAGTCATCCTAGGAATTTATTCTTCACACATTTCCAACAATCTAGTTTAACTTTTCATGAAGGAGTGTCCTGGAAGCAAGGAGAAGTTTGAATATGAACGATCCTTTATTTACTTTTGGCTGAAAGTCCACAGACTTGAGCTTAGTTCCTGTAAAATATTTCTTCCAGATAGCTTGATTGCACCAAGTGACCTTCCCTATGATCATTCTCCATAGTAATTTATCCCCCAAGGCTATGTTCATGAGTTTTGGTTCCCTAATCCCCAACCCTCCATAGCTCTGGGCACTTGTAACTTGATTCCAATTGACTAGATGGAATTTCTTATGAGTCGATTTTCCTCCTTGCCATAAGAATGGTCTTACTTTCCTTGAGATTTTATTTGTTATGAATTTAGGAGATAAGAGTGTTTAACATTGATAGATGGGGACGACCGAGAGGACAACTTTAATTATAATGACGCTCACGACTAGCTTTAACCATTGCAAGACCCACTGAGCTAATTCCATGTACACTTTCACAACAATTTTCTACCACACTTATGAATAAGAGGATTTGAGGGAGATAGGGATCCCCAAATATCTGAAAGAAGTCCAATTTTTAGTGAGGGAAAACTATATAACATGATCTATTTCCCACATAACGTGAGGTGAGGTGTACCATCCAAAAAATTGGAATTTTCTATTGTTGACATCTCCTCCTAAAGAATCAAGGAAGGAGTCAAGGGTGCTTTTAAATATCGAAGCAATGATTACAGAGGCACCGCCCAACTATAAAGTGTCATTGGCTAATTCTGAATGATTCATATTTTTAACTCATGCAATTTGTAGACTAGGAAGATTTCTATTCTCTCTCTCATGTTCACTATTTATGCTAAGTTCTTATGCCACAATGATGAAGAGTAAGGGACAGAAGGGGAATCCTTAGTGAAGACCTATGTTGGATTGAAATAAATATGTTGGTCTTCAATTCACCAAAGGGGCGATCCAAGGATTGCTAATGTAGGCCGATATCCATATTATAAATTTGTTGCTAAAACCAAACCGCTCCATCACCTAAAAAGGGAAAGTATGTCTAACATGATCAAATGCATTATCCATATCTAATTTTAAAACCATACCTTTACCTTTGGCCCATACGCTTGAGTGAGCCACTTCTTGGACAATAACTATATTATCCATAATTTGTCAATCTTGCATGAAGCCCCTTTGGTTAGGGGAAATTAACTTGGGGAGGATTTTTTTTCAGACGAGAGGCAATCATTTTAGTGAAGATATTGTATGAGGAGTTGCACAAGGATATAGGGTGAAATCTATATAAGGAGATTGGATTAGATTCTTTGGGGATCAAATCAAGGAAGGAGGAGTTCATGTTTCCCCCAATTCTCAGAGAATGATGGACATACCAAAGCATCCTCTTTAGATATGATTGATGAGGTCCCAAAAGAAGCAGTAGAAAGAGATAGAAATTTTTTATGGGCCAGGGGCTTTGTCTCACTCAAGGTACCAAATTGCTGAAAAAAATTATGCTTCAGAGATAGGTCGAATAAGGTCCCGATTCTCCTCTCTTGTAAAAAAAGCAGGGATATGTTCAAGAATAGTGTTTATATTCAAGTGGTTTTCTTCCTCTCTTTGAGTGTATAATTCTAAAAAGTGATTCCTGGTATCCGATTTGATATCTTTGAATTCTGTCATAATGGTTTCATCTCCCATATTGATTTTCATCACATTTTTTTTGGATTTCCTATATTTTTCTTGATGATGGAAAAATTTGGTGTTTTTATCCCCTGCCTTGAGCAAAAGGCTACGGGATTTTAGATGATAAAATTCTTCTTCCCTCCTCAAAGCATTTTGATATTGACATTGCAATTCTAGCTCTTCTTTTTGTAGTTGAACTGATATTTCGTGGTCTTCTGATTTCTTTTGAATCTCATCCAATTTACCTTTGATTTGTTTTTTCTCATCTGCTGGAGAAATAAGGGAAATTTTAGTCCACCATTTGAGTTTTTTCTTGACCATAATAATTTTATGTTCCCTAATGAACACCGACGTGCTAGGTATCCAGGTATCCCAACTAGATCTTACAAGGTCAACCATTTCTTGATGTTGAAGTCATAAAGGGTTAAATCAGAAGGGAAGAGGATTGTAGTTTGGGAGAGCTTGAAGATGGAGAGAAATGGGTTTGTGATCATAGATGAGCGAAGGGACAATATAATATTTGATGGCATCATTTTGATGAATAAAACTGTTGTGGACTAAAAAGCGGTCCAATCTTACCTCGATGTACCCCAGCCCAACTCGCATGTTAGTCGAGGTGAACTTTCCTCATTGTGAGGGAATGCCTAATAGGTACCAATCAGTGATAAGATCTTCTATATTATCTCTAAACGAATATCTTCCAAAGATCCCCCCTCTTTTATTTGCACCATTCTTGATAATGTTTATATCTCCAACGATAATGAAGTTTTTGGAATAATCTGAGTTTCTCAAATTTAATAGGGATATGAAACACTATGCTTTCTTTGTAGAGTTAATTGACATATAAACATTGAAGATTGCAAAGAGGTTGTTGTTCTATTTATGTTTGAACTTTGTAATAATCCAATTATGGGTTTTGAGATGATATTCCATACTTACCTCATGATCATTCCAAAAGGTACAGATCCCATCGGAGGCTCCTCTAGCGTCTTCGGTAATGGATTCACTAGAGCACCACAAACTCTTTCCAATTTTTATAACTTCTTCGGATTTCATCTTGGTCTCTTGAATGAGGAGTATGCAAGATTTTTCAGATTTAATCAGATCCTTGATAACCATGGTTTTAAGGGAATTGCCTAAACCCTGTTAATGAAAATGAATGGTTATCCTAATACCAACATTTTTTAATCTTGTTTGGCTAAGGAAATATAGTCAGGATTGTTACTCCATATTTATATCCTTTTGCAAAAATATCAATTAAACTTCAGAAATATGTTCTTGAGATCAATGATGTATTTTATGTCGTGTTATGACAAGAAGTAAAGAAATATTTATATCAAAAAATTATAACAGATTTAATGAACAATTATAAAAATAGAAAATATGAAGTAAGATCACACATATAGTCCAAAATGAGACCTCAAAACCATCAAATGATTATACTTATTCAGTTATGGAATACAATCAAAAACATTATTTCATACCCAGAATGGGTAAGGACCAGAAAAATACTTAAAAGTCAAAGTTTACATCACACGTAGATGACTGGTGTCTTATAAGTAAAACCAAGATTGAAAAATAACTAGATGAACAAGCCACAGTTTGTGACTTCCTTGAATTTGCACAACGTTCCTAATTAGCATTGAAAATCAATTCAGAAATCCAACAAAAATTTGCAAACTATCAAAAATAGATGATCGACCTTATAAAGAATGTCAATAATCAATGCTTCTTGGTCCTCCTTATTTCCACCTTCGGTAAGACCCTTCTATCAACAAGAATTTATTATCTTTTAAGTATTTCAACAATGAATGAAGTAGTAATGTAATCTCACTCTAGGGAAGGAGAAAAACTTATCAGAGTTTGTTCCTCTATCTCTCCCTTTTGCTTGTCCCTTCAGTTCTCCTTTTATTTTCCAAAAGTAGTTTTGAGTAGTTTCAACTACTTTTAGTTAAGTTATTTAAACAACTTTTAGTTAAATAGGGACAACTCATAATAAAATATTAATGAATAATGATAAGGGTATAATAAATATTAACTAATAGGTGGGGACCCCTAACAACTCTTTTGTTTAATTTTCAAAATATCCCCTTGTTCCTCCATCAAGAAATATGCATCAATATGATCAAAACATCATTATAAACATACACCCCAATCAACTCCCATGAAATATTTCAAAACACACTTGTGACTCCCAAATACCAAATAGATATGCACATACATGCCCAAAATTAAATAAGTCAACAAGCTATCAAAAATATAATGTTGCTCCAAAATATGAGTGACTATCCAAACAGAGGATTCAAAGTAAAATAACATAAATCATATTTTTGTGTGAGGCAGTTTGCCTCTGTCCACTTTCCTTTGAATTTCTTACCTTGGGCATATGTTAATTTTCCTTAATATGAATTTTAAATTTAATTATCGATGCTTCTGGGTGCATATCTTCAAAAGGAGTATGCCCATCCTCATGTCCAGTGTGTTGTGAATGTGAGGCGATTGAGTGTGAGGATTCTTGATATTGGTTGGAGTCAACAGAATGGGCAGGCCACTTGCCTTTTCTAGGCTCTGGTTCCTAGGATTTGAATTTGTTTTTTAATGCATGTGAAGCAATAGAAACAACACGTTGAGCAGATTGCTCAAGAGGAGGTGGTGGTGGAAATGGTAAATAAATTGTTTTCCATCCATCAAAACAGGGAGGGGGGGGATGTACAATATCATTCCAACCATCATTGAATGAGGCCTCGGGTGGTAAAGACACATGTGGATCAACTGGTGTTGTGAGAAATCCCCCCTATGGATAAGTTGAATTCTCCTGGGATTGGGTTTCCTTTGATACAAGAAAAAAGGAAAACAAATGGACACTAACTTTCCCTTAAGACTAATTTATGTGTTCATTAATGAAATCAAAAGAGAGAGAGAAAGAGGAAAAGGTATATTTCTTACCTCTTTCCTGTAGGTTTTCCTCACTGCTCCAACTATTGAACTTGGTCTCCAATCTCTTGATGTGGAAGTAGCCCTCCTACAAGAGTCGAGACAATCCTTTTATGCTACTATATATCCTTAGAAGAAAGAAGATTTGTCTACATTGGACTTAAACAAGAGAAAGAAAAAAATTCACGAAATGAACAATGTATACATTATGATAAATAGGCCAAGTTATTTATTAAAAATGGAAAGAAATGGAATATTTACAACATCAATAATGACATTGCAAAAATTCCTCCAAGGTCTCCTTTTTCTAGGCCCTTCATAGATTACCAGACGATAGGTATGATGCTATGAACTGCCCTCTCCTATTGAATGTCACAAGATCATAGGTATGATATTCCTAAGTTCCCTCCTTTTCATCTTAGAATGCCCTCATTATATAAGAGTTGGAGGCTTAACCACCATGGAGAAGATCACTCACTAGATCCACTAAATTGGAATCTCCAAGATTTTTAGGGAGAAAATATCTCTCAAGATCCATCAAATTAGGATATTGGTTTGAGAAAATATCTCAACCATCCATGAGAATATCAACTTATTCTTGAGATTAGGAAACTAGACGTGAGGTGGATTCTCACACTAAATTAATTTCTTTTTTTTAATAAAAATGAATAATACATGTGCACATAGTATTTTGACCTTCATATGATAAATTTCTTCCCCAACATGTCTAGTGACCATGAAAAACACTCCCTCACTTAAGTGTGAAAAATAGGTGTGTAACATATGTCCCCTAAAGTATGAGGTCATAAGAAAAAATGATGGACAAAGTACTTTACAAAAACATGTATGTAAGGGTGTTGGAATACGAGAGTCAGGCGGAAGCTGCAAGCAAAAATAAAACAATATATATTTATCATCCCCGAGGTAGGCATACCCATGTTTGGAATACACTTGACTCAAAGCATGTCCACCAACCAATACACTACAGATCCATGAAAGCATTGACTAAGGATATGGCCACCAAAAATATAATGTGGATCCATATCTCCATTACTCAATTAGGTCGTAGCAACGAAAGAATACATAGTGGAGCTACAACATGAAAAAACATAGCCATAGACCAATACAAAGTGGATCTATGTGACAACATATATATCAATAAGATCACCAACATGATCACCATATTGCAATCTTCTAGTTACTCAAATAGTTTCCATTGTAACCTGGGTGCCTGAGAAGTTCTCATGGTCTTCGTCTTGATCCCGAAATGGTACAATCTAGCCATTTGAATAGATGTCCTGATGTAGAACATGGTAGAAACCTCTTCATTACCATCCATTGATGTATATTGTTCACAAGTGCGATGGAAATCACCAATGATGACAATGAATCCCAAGGTACCCCAGTACAGTACAATGAATGTGAATAAACTAGTTGAAGCCGAACATCCGTGGAATCATTCGATCAGAGGCCAATGGTGTAAACCTACTATCGAAGGTGATGAAACCTGCCATTGAGGCATGCAATATCCAAGGTGCTAACTGGTTTCTAATTCTTATTCTCAGATAATGCATTGAAGTCGAAAGAAACAGACTCGTCGAAGGAGGGCCATGATGTGCCCCCCATCATCGACATAAAATAAACACCGGAAAGTGATGTAATATGGTGTTTAAATGAGTATGGATTGACATGAGGATGAAAGATGGTAATACTACAGAGTGGTTGGTTTGAAGTGAAACTTCCCTTGAACATTGTGAGGCACTAAAAATGACTTGGAAACATTGACTTGACTGAGACATAGGCCAAAACATAGTGCGAGGATCATTGGGGCACTCTTCGGGTGAGTCGAAGTAGTATGAGGACTCATAATATTGGTATGAGTCAGAGACAAGCATATTACCCAATTGTAAGATGAGACGTAAATAGGTGCCATGTTCCATAATTCTTTCCAAAACTTGATCCACTTCCCTCAATTTCCCCTCCACCATGATTGGCGAGTACCTCTTTCTTTTTAAATGAGTCCCTCATCACATGTTTAACGAACCCAAATAAGGAGGGGTTCGGTCCCATATGGATCCTTCGATGCATAATTTTATGAGCCCAAAGAAGGAAATATAGCTCCTTTTTCATATATTTTTTACGAGCCTGAAAAAGTGATAAAAATATGCTCGATTGTACACCAAAGAGTTCCTTTTTCATACAGTTTTTACGAGCCCAAAAAAGTGATAAAAATATTCTTGGTTGTCTGCTTCATTTTTTAATGATCTTGACACAGAAAGTCAACCATGCTCAGGGCCGGTTTCATTTTTACATGAGCTTGAAACAGAGAAAAAAATTGTTCTTAGGGTTGGTTTCATTTTTACACGAGCTTGAAAATGAACATAAAATTGTGATCGAGGTAGGTTTCATTTTTACATAAGCTAGAAACAGAGAAAAACTATGCCTGGGGTAGTTTTTATTTTTACACAAGATTGAAATAGAGAAAAACTATGGTTGGGTAGGTTTCATTTTTAAACGAGCTTGAAATAGAGAATACAATTGTGCTTGGGTGATACCCATTAGTGGGTTTTCTTCCCAAAATGATGTCCATAGGTTGGTACTTTTCCCCCAACATGATCGACAGAGGCTAGCATCTTAACTCCATCATGATGTCTAGAGGTTGGAGACATGCCCCCAAGCTTCGTTTCATCCACTGATTCTTGTTTTTCACCTGATTAGACTCCTGGATACTAATAGGAATAAGTTTACCAGAGAGGGAGGAAGAAAGAGGATCAACTAACATAGACAAATGAAATGAAGGTTTAGGTATTTGATATAGTGGACAACTCAATTGGAGGGGGGTTCATTTGATTTTTTAACGAGCTTGACATGGACAATGAACCATGCTCATGGGTATCTGTTTTATTTTTTAACGAGCTTGACATAGAAAATGAACTATGCTAATGACCGTCTGCTTCATTTTTAATGAGATTGAAACAGGAAAAGAACTATGCTCATAGTCATTTATTCCATTTTTTTAACGAGCTTGAAACACGAAAAGAACTATGCTCGTAATCCTCTGTTTCATTTTTTAACGAGCTTGACACTGAAATGGGAAATTTTCTCATAACCATTGACCACGTCTTCGAAGAGGCCTTCATAAGAAGGAAGAACAATTCTCTGGAAGGAATACATGTCAAGGGACTAAGTAGGGGTAATGAGGGGAAGATCAGGCTCCAATCCCCTATTGAGTGGTTCACCATGTCAATTACAATATCATAGAGAGAGAGGCTCCTTCTGATTCAGAGTTGGACACATGGGACATGATGCCACATAATTAACCTATGGCGGGTGGGATACAAAAATAGGCTTCTTCTAAAGAAGGTGAGCATATAGAGAGAGGATCCTTCTCATTTGGGGTTGAACACATGGGACATGATGCCACATAATTAACCTATGGTGGGTGGGATACCATTTGCATATAAGGAACATTCAGGGGAGTCATATGTTTAGCAGTCAAATCAGGACCAATGAATGAAAGTTGGTCAATGGTCACAATGTTTCCATTATGAGGGAAATGCATCACTCGAAAGAGTGTGGACATGACAACTTTCATAGCATAAACACAATCCCTCCGAAGGAGAAAATTAAAGTCCAAGGAGTTGTGGACTATCATAAAAATATAATTTTCCCTCCTAAGTTGATGGGAAACTAAGGAAGGATCCATAAAGGTTTGTTAGATCTTCTATTAAAATCCCACAGATGATGGGTCGCCAACACAAGCTGAGGGGAACCCATATCTTTCCAAGTAGTTGAGGATAGATGTTGATAGAAGTTCCTTCGTCTATAATAGTTCTATGTAATGTGATCTTATCACAAACATACACGATAATTTGGAAAGAAAGTAGGAAGGAAGGTGAGGCTCCATCAGACTATTCCAATAAAAGGAAACGAACTCAATATTTGGAGGGGGTTTTGTTGAGATGGGTGAAATTACCCCTTGTCCAGAGGAATTTGAAGTGACAAGAAAGACCTAGGTGGTAAGAACTTCACTCTCCAAAGGGAGAGTGGGATTGATCGATTATTGTATTGGATCAACCACTTTATTAACTTCACTCTCCAAGGGGAGAGAGGGATTGACCGAGGATGGAATCAGACCAACCACTTCATCAACCAATGGTTGGTTGGAAGAAGGTTCATGGGAAGCAATTGGAGGTTGTTGCTGGGAAATAGCAATGTGTTCCAAAAATTTTGAAGCTTCATCCATACGAGGGAAAAGGTAAGTGTAGTGCATTTTTTTGCATAACCAACAAGGAATATTTACTTGACCCATTTTCCCCCAACCTCATGATTAATGGTTGATGGGTTTTCACCATCATTACCTACAACGGCTGGCAACATGGGTTTTTGAGAACCCTGCGACCACACTTCTAATACTTTGGGAATACCAGGGTAGTGTTAAAGATGGTGGTCACCCTTACAAAGCATTCATTAGAATTTTGGGTTGCGATGTGTGTTGGTAGACTTGTCAATATCATAAACACTCCCAACATTATTATCAATGGCTATTTGATTTCCCCATTTCTTATTTTTATTCTTCTTGTTCTTCCTTTTCTTCTTCTTTTGAGCCTCCTCGTTACTAGCATTAATACTTTCACCAGGTGAAGAAGAAGAAAGGGAAGAAGACACAACAGGTGAAGAAGGAAAAGGGTCAACATGAGGTTGATGTTCTTGGGGTGGAGGGCTTGCATTCGAAGCACCAAGAGAATTCAGGATCATCAAAGTGGAAAAAATCTATACCATTAATCATATAATGAATATAGGAAAACTCAATGTGAAAATGTAAGGAGGACCAACGTTTCCAAAAGAAGGAAAAACAAAAGGTTCCCTGTGAAAATGGGTTCCTTGGTTGGTAGTCCCAAGAAATGTTTCCATAGAAACAAACTTAACCTAAGGTCTCTAAATCAAAGATAACACACTAAAAAATCCCTATAATATAAGAGAAAGAAAACAACTCCCTTGTAACAAGGAAAAAAGGAAGTAAGGATCTTCCAAAGATGGGAGATGAGGCCATCAACAAAGATATGAGAAACAGTTACCCCAACCTCCATGTAACGTCCCTTCTCAGTGCAAGAAAACCTCGCTTTCCGGGGTCACCCTCCAAGGGTACTGAAAATGTAATACGACATCTACCTTAGGTACCATGGAAAACCCCCCACAATCACCTCTGTAGATACCTAGGAAAAGTTACTATGGTTACAAAATCACAATTGACCTCCAGGGGGGTACAGTCGACAGTCGAGACCGAATGTATGGACAGGATAACAAAGACTTAATCTCTTCCATAGGAATGAAAAACAAGACCTTGAACAGATTCTATATTCATGAAGCACTGAGACCAAATGAACCAGTAATACTCAAGAAAAACCTCCATTATACACTGGTTCCACTACAATTGGTCAATATTTGGATGGGTAATCTTCGTTGCTCTTCCGCACATGACCTCGTGTTTAGCCCTTGTGTTAGAGGGGTTTCCTGACTACTCCTATACGACAGTTGGATTTTTCACTCTTTAGTGTTCTACAGTCTTGTTTCAGTTGCCTTGGAGAATTTACTCTCCACCCTACAACCAAGGCCCTAAAGTCCTAGACTTGTTGGTTTTCTATAAAAGAAAAAAATCTAATTGATTTTGGATTATGCGCTTGTTCCTTTTATGGTTTTTGTTACTCAAAATGGTAAATGGAAGTGAAAATATATGGTGTTATCACTCTGACTCCAAGAAGACTTTAAAAGAAAAAAAGAATGGAATGCAATATTTAGTTTCGATGAATCCTATCTACAGAAAGGAGCAAGAGGTTTCAAGCAAAGAAAAAAGTGTAACATTCAATGCAAGAAACATGAACTAATCTTTGAATTTAAAATGTATTTTGTATATGAGCCAAAGAAACTATAGGATATACGATTCCTTCCCCCCCCGGCCATGAGGGGGAATTTTTTTTTAAATGCAATTTACTTTGCTTTAAAGTGCAATCTCAAAACTGCAACACCCACTAACTAGAATACAAGAATTATTGTTTGTTTTTAAATGCAATGAAATGATTTAAAATGAAATGTTTTCTTCTTCCTTACTTTCAATGAAATATTTCAATGTCGAGGAAAATAATTACGAAGCAAAAACTCCAAACAAACACATGCTCTCAAGAAAGAAATGAAAGAACCCAAATGTTAGAATGCTTCTAACACAAGAACACACAGGTGGAAAGTAGAGAATAACACTTCTTCTAACCTAGGAAATTGAGTGGCAAGAATCAAGGATTAATTTCAAGTTGCAATAAGACCACAGAGCTTCAAACACTCAAAGGATAAAAAATGTTCCAAAGAAAACCATAAGCAGCTCAAAAACAATGATCAAAGCAACACTTGCAATCCCAAATCAATGAGGAAAAATTCAAAATCAATCAAGTGAAACACTTAGAAAGTCTTGAAATCAAGATAACAAAAGTTTGAGAACCTTCATTATGAGGATCAAACTACTGATAAGGCAGACTTTGACCAAAGGATCAGGTTATCCTAAGGAAGTCATGCACATTTCACAATTTGACGGATTTGTAAACTCAAAAGAGGAAAGAAAAGGTGGTAATCACTCAACTTCAATCAAGAAAATCCAAAATCAAGTTTATAGGACTCTAATGCAAATATTTGAGTCCAGAATATAAGAAAAAAGAGGTAAAATGAGCTCAAAACTGACCTAGGAAGGAGATCAACGCTCTTGTAATAAGGTAGACAAGGCATTGAAAAGAGGTCAATGCTCCTCAAAACATTGATAGGGGGCATTGATAATGGTTTTCAACGCTCTGTAAGACACTATAAGGGAATGTTGAAGCCTGTAAGGGGTTGAAAAAGCACAAAATCTTTCCCAGATTCAACAAAGACCAGGAAGAGTTCAAGCATCAAAATAAAAAAGAATCAAGAGACAAACAAGATTCAAAAGGATAGAAGAAACCAAGGAAAGACTATTAAAATTTCAATCCCCAGTGGAGTCGCCATTTTTCTGTTGTGAGAAATTCCCCCGATGGATAGGTTGAACTCCCCTAGATCGTGTTTCCTTCAATCTAAGACAGAAGAAAAACAAATGGACACTAAATTATCCTTAAGACTGATTTATATGTTCATTAATGAAATCAGAAGAGAGAGAGAAAGAGGAAAAGGTAGATGGATTACCTCTTTCATTTAGGTTGTCCTCATTGCTTCGACTGTTCAACTTGATCTCAAAGCTCCTGATGTGGGAGTAGCCCTCTTGCAAGAGGCAAGACAATCCTCTTCTGCTACTATATATCGTTAGACGAAAGCAGATTTATCTATTGATCTGGAATATATTTGCAGAATGAAATGAATACAGATTATTATCAAAAGATGCTTAACACAAAATAATAGATATATAGTAAAATTAGTTTCTATTCAATAAAGAAATAAGTTGAAACTGTAAAATGTGGCGGAAACAAGCTTGCTAGAATGGTGGCGTCTTATCTCTAAGAAGAGATGTGATGGCTACCCTCATTCGCAAGAATATGATTACAATGAGGATTTAAAGGCATTTTTACAATAAACAAGAATGTCAAAAACCCTATACATCCAAAAAACCTAACCTTAGGAGATGAAGTGTCAAAATTCATGTGGGCCCCCTTTGGCTAAGTTAGCACATCAACTTCCCGGGGTCGTAACTTTTGCATACGATCTTTGTTTTAGGTGCACAATATCCCGTTGGAAAGGTCTATCTGAGGAATAAACATTTTTCTTCTATTTATTAAAGGTCATTATGATTGTGGCAAGCCCTAAAAAACGTTGTTTTAGGCCTCAAAACAGCCCCGCAAATCAAGGACCCGAAAACTAGGGAAAAAACTGCCAAACTGGAAAACTGCCAAAATGAGTCAGTTGGAATAGGTGGGAGGCCACCAAAATCCATATGGATAAATCCTCCCCCCTTAGGAAGCAATGGTATCCATTGTGTTGAGTTCCCCCATCAGATGAGGAAATTTCTGTTGAATTTGGCCCTAGGTGAGCCACTTGCCTTGGTGCAGGAGCTGTCCTTCTTTGAAAACTCGATAAAGTTGGATCCTTTGCTGGAGAGTACCCTTGACTTGTTTTTCCATAATATGATCACTTTATTCCTATTTTATGAAGTCGTGTTTGATCTCTATTGGTGTCGGGAGTTCTACTATCTCAGGTGTCCAATAATGGTGGGAAATGCGGTCGAAGGATATCCACATGAACACTGGGTGCAAGCCAAGGAAAGGAGGAATGTTGCGCTCGAAATCATTATCACGCACAGCCTTTCTTATGGTGTACGAACCATAATGGAGTGGGAGAAGCTTCCGATGGGGTCCTATAAGGTGTTATTTCTGCAAGTGCAACCAAACTTTGTTGCCCACCTGAAACTAATGTGGCACCCAGTGTTGATCATGGTGTTGCTTGTACTTGTCATTGGACTTCTGTAGGATATCCTGAACCTGTTGGAGGATGTGCTGGATCTGCTTAATGAACTCGGTGGATTTTTCAAATTCATTTGGAGCAGGATATGAGTTGGTCGAGGCGACCGCAAGGGGTAGTGCAACATCTATGGGACCCAATGGTTGGAATACCAACCCCACCTGAAAGGGTTTATGGTTGGTTGATCTATGCAGGGATCGGTTGTAGCTATGCTGAACATAGGGGATACTCTCATCCCATGTGCGAGGGTGATTGGAATTATACATGGGAAGGATATGCACGATCATTTGATTTACGACCTCGGTTTGACCATTTTTTTAGGGGTGGAAGTTCATGGATTTGATGAGCTTGGTGTCCAACAGTGACCAGAGGCTTGAACAGAATGTGTTGAGAAATCGATTGTCCCGATCTGAGACATTCGTTTGTGGGATTCCAAAATGTACCCAAACTCATTCAAAGAAGAGCTTGGTAGTGGCCTCTGTTGTGATGCACTTCTTGCAGGCGGCCATAATCGTCATCTTAGTAAAGTGATCCACAATAAAAAAAAACACAGTCATTGTCCTGCTTGGTGGATGTGAGGCCCGACATGTAGTCCATTGAGATGGATTCCCATGGCATGTCAGGAGTAGGTAGAGGGGTGTATAGGCCTTGTTTCTTAGTTTCTGGTTTGGAAATTGCGCAAGCAGTGCAAGACCTGATATACTTGTTGACCTCCTATTGAAATTTCAACCAGTAGAAATGTTTCTGCAACATTGCCACTGCCTTTTCGATGTCGAAGTGTCCCGCCACCCGAATATAGTGGGATTCCCAGATTAGCTTCACTCTCTCGCTTGATGGAACACATATATAGCCTAGACAACACAACAACCCATCCTAAATATGGAAATTAGTGACAACTGCGTTTGCGCCCAATATTTTGTAGGTGGTGGCAAAGTCTGGGTCTGTCTCATAGATTTGGGGCCATCCATAGGTCTCATGGTCTCAAGAGTCTAGCACCGTGGTGAGTGACGCGACTAGAGTTCTGCTGAGGCAATCAACAACACGATTGGTGCTTCCCATTTTATACTTGATGTTGAGGTGGAATTTCTGCAAGTAAGTAGACCACTTCTGATGGTGGTCATTCTACAATTTTCCTTGTGTTTGCATGAACTATAGTGGCTTATGATCAGTGTGGATGACTGTCTCCTTCCCAAGAATGTAATGTCTCCATTGACAAAATAATTTCACAATGGAGTACATTTATTTTTCGTAAGTAGTGTACTTACAAACAACATCTGATAGTGTCTCACTATGATAGGCCACATGGTGGTTGTGTTGAGTGAGAAAGGTGCCCACAACATAGTCTAAAGCATCTGTCTCGATCTCAAAGGGTTGTTACATTTCTGGTAGTGAAAGTACTGGGGCTAAGCACAAGCACTGCTTCAAATCATCGAACACTTGTTGTTGGGTCCAGCCCCCAAAAAAATTCTCCTTACCACCACCCATGGTTACTTAGTTGAGGATCCATGCAATATGGGAGAATCCCAACACAAACCTGCGGTATAAATTGGCAAGGACCAAGAAGCTCCAAATCTCAGTGAGTGTGGTTGGGGATGGCTAGTCACGGATGACCTATATTTTGGTTGGATCCACATGTATTCCATGTTGATCAATGATGTAGATAAGGTAATGAACCTTTTCCATGCCGAAGGATCATTTTTCCAAGTTGGCGTAGAGCTGGTGCTTCCACGGGGTGTGTAGAACCTGTTGAATATGTTGCATGTGTTCTACCCAAGTCTTATTGTAAATGAGGATGTCATCCAGATACACCACTACAAAAGTATTGGTGAATGGTCGCATGATATCGTCCATCATCCTCATGAAAGTGGTTGGAGCATTTTTCAAATCAAAGGGCATGACCAACCATTCAAAAATACGTTCCTTTGACTTGAAGGCAATCTTCCATACATCTGTCTATTCTATCGGGACCTGGTGGTAGCCAGACTTTAGATCAATCTTACTGAAGTATTTGGCCCCCATGAGTTGATCAAGGAGGTCGTCGATTCAGAGAATCGGGTATCAGTTTCTGACTGTGATTTTATCCAGGGCTCAATAATCAATGCAAATTTGCCATGTTCCATCTTTCTTTTGTACCAACATGATTGGGCTCCTGGAAGGTGATAATATGGGATAGATGTGCCCCTTGTGGAGCAGTTCTTGGATCTACCTCTTGATCTCCTCATTCTCTAACAAAGAGAAACAATAGACTGACCCATTGGGCAACGGTGTGTCGGGGGTCAGATCGATGGGGTGCTTGACCTGACAGTTCAAAGGTACCCCGGTAGGTGAGGCGAAGATATCTAAGTATTCTTCCATGACCTTATCCACTTGCTTCTGCTGTGTGGAGAGGTTGGTCATGGAGACCTTGGATGTGGCTGCGATATTTCGCTCATTCTGAGAGTGAATCATGAAGAAGACAAAATTCCCTTTCTGAGAGATGACCTTTCTTCATTTATTGGCATAGATCAAGGAAATATCACTCGGTGGGACTGCCTCGGGTACCCTGTACAATTTATTGTTCAAAGTAATAATAACAATACGAGGCCTAGACTCATATACAACATGATGTTTCCATAAATATGGTTGGCCCAAAAGAAAATTACGAAATTCGAGAAGGGAAACATCACACAATACCTTGTCTTTGAAGGGCTTGATGTCGTATGACAGGCGACATTGTTGGTTGATGTAGATGTTGCTTCCTTGGCGGAGCCATCTGATGGTGTATGGATTTGGGTGCGGTGTTGTCGGTAGGGAAAGTCGCTTGAAAAACTCTTCTGAGATGAGGTTCTTATGGCTACCTCTATCAACGATGAAGTGCAGCGGGGTACCCTTCACCCACATCAGTTAATGAAAAAGGCGCTCGCATTCCTCTGCTTATCTGGTTCACCGGGATGGAGCTTGGTGGTAGAAACGATAGCACTAGGTTCTACGTCAATGATCTATATCCCTCTTTCTGGTTCTGACTCAGATTCAAAACCCACATCTGATTTAGAGGATTTCACCTCAGCCACCAACGATTGCTTCGAGTGGAAATCAACAATGTTATGCCAGGGGATTTTATGGAAGTCGCACCACTTCCCGATATCTTTCTTTGTATTTTTGGTGTCCTTATTTGCTTGTGGCATGGACTGGTGTTCCTGAGATTGTTCGTCTTTTCTCTGTCCTTTGTTCTGTGGGTTGGTGCCGCCCTTTCTTGGATTTTGCTGTGAGGGGTTACCAGGCCCAAATTTCCACGTCTTTTGTTTGAGCTTCTACTCAATTTTGATGACATATCGGTAAGACGCGCCCAAGGATGAGATGTCCAGAAACTCCATTTCATCCTGGATGTGTCTCTATAGACCACTGCAACACTTGAGCACTAGATTTCGCTCAAAATATTTGATACCCAGCTTGGTGAGAAAGGTATGGAAGATATTTGTGAACTCGGTGACCACTTGGTCTCTTTCCTGCTGCAACGTGGTCCATTTTGTGTACAGGTCATCATAACTTCCAACATGGTAGTATTGTTCCTTAATAGCATCCCTGAAGGAATCCCAGGTGACTGCGACTGTAAATATTGAGGGTTCCTTTGTTTCCTTTTTCTCACAGAAAGTTTGCCACAAATCTTTGACATGGGGGACGACTTTAAGGAGTGCAAGTTAATATTTTCTCTATTCGAGAAGTTATGGATAGAGAAATACCCTTCTATTAGATTAAACTATCTGTCTACCACATCTGCATCTATCTGAGCTTCAAATATAGGAATATCGAAGTTTATTTGTACCTTGAAGGGGGGCAATGCCTCCGTTTGAGGAAGATGTGTCACATGTTGGTAGCTATCGAATGATTTGTGCAAAACTATCCATCATCTCCTTCCTTTGTTGGGTGAGGACTTCCTCGAGAAACATTTTGAAGGGATATCATGTCCCATCATCTTTATTTTCTTCTTCCATGATAGGTTGTTTGGGCGTGCGAGAGCTTTTGTTCTCAAGAGAAACAAGATCGAGACCCAATTCTTTGTACCCTGACCTCATTGGGGATATGCATTAAGAACGACAAGGAGAAGACCACTCTGATACCACTGATCCAGAATATATTTGCAAAATGAAATGAAAACAGATTATTATCAAAAGATGATTAACACAGAATAACAGTAAAACTGGTTTCTATTCAATAAGGAAATAAGCTAAAACTGTAAAATGCAGCGGAAACAAGATTGCTAGAATGGTGGCGGCTTATCTCTGAGAAGAGATGTGACGACTGTGCTCATTCGCAAGAATATGATTACAATGAGGATCTGAAGGCCTTTTTAAAATAAACAAGAATGTTAAAAACCCTATACATCCAAAAAACCCAACCCTGGGAGATGAAGTGCCAAAAGTCATGTGGGCCCCATTTGGGTAAGTTAGTACATAAACTTCCTGGGGTCGTAACTTTTGCATACGATCTTTGTTTTAGGCACATGATAGCTCGTTGGAAAGTTCCATTTGAGGACTACACATTTTGTCGCTATTTATCAAAGGTCATTCTGACTGGGGCAAGCCCTGAAAAATGTTGTTTAGGGCCTCAAAATGACCCCACAAGTAAGGACCCAAAAACTAGGGAAAAAACTACCAAAATGAACTAGTTGGAATAGGTAGGAGGCCACCAACATCCATATGGATCATCTATGTTGGAACTAAACAAGACAAAGAAAAAAATTCATGAAATGAACAATGTATACATTAAGAGAAATAGGCCAAGTTGTATATTAAAAATGGAAAGAAATGGAAGATTTACAACCTCAATAACGATGCTGCAACAATTCCTCCAAGCTCTCATTTTTCCATGCCCTTCGTGCATTACCAGACGATAGGTATGATTCTATGAACTACCCTCTCCTCTTTAATGTCACATTATTAGAGGTATGATATTCCCAAGTTCCCTCCTTTTCACCTTAGAATTCCCATCATTATATAGGAGTTGGAGGCTTAACCACCATGGAGAAGATCACTCACTAGATCCACTAAATTGGGATCTCCAATATTTTTAGGGAGAAAATATCTCTCAAGGATTTTTAGGGAGAAAATATCTCTCGAGGATTTTAGGGAGGAAATATCTCTCAATATCCATCAAATTAGGATATTGGTTTGAGAAAATCTCTCAGCCATTCATGAGACTCTCAAGTTCTCCTTGATATTAGGAAACTAGACGTGAGGTGAATTCTCACACTAAATTAATTTCCTTTTTTCAATAAAAATGAATAATACATGTTCACATAGTATTTTGACCTTCATATGATAAATTCCCCCCCCCAACATGTCTAGGGATCATGACAAACACTCCCTCACTTAAGTGTGAAAAATATGTGTGTAACAATTGGTATGCCAAAGATGCTAGGATGAGGGATCAAAGATGGTTTTTCATGTGGAGGAGGAGGTCAAAAGGCTCTTTATCTGACTAAGCTTAAAAAACTGGTATGTAAGAGTTGATTAAACTCTTCAGAGTCAACATCAAAAGGAATTGAAAATTGAAGTTTTTTGTTTCCCCCTTGCCAAAAATCATTTGGACTTCTTCATATGCCTCTGTTTCCTCTGCCATGACTTCCTCTACTGAAAAATATCATCTATAAAGTATAAATCTAAATTAAAGTATGGATACAATGGCAAGTGAAACATCAAATACTATTTGAATTAACATATTTTTAGAATAGCTCTGAATCGGTCAACAAACAAGCATGCATACAACCAAGGATAAAAGGGAAAGGATAGTTAAAACACACATTCATATTGACTTTCTAAATATTTCATCACCTCATACCACTTATCATTATTTAAGAACATGGGAATTACAATGTAATTGGGAATATGAGGGACTTTTTAATGCATGGAAAGTGAAATAAATGAAAATGAGAGTAATGCCACATGTTCAAAACAATAATACATCGATCATCAACCTTGATCCAATATCCAAATTCTTGCCCATAATCATATCATGCATGTCTTGTCAAACATCATTTCATTACTGCTAACATATCCATTGTCCAAAGGAATTTCTTATGTACCAGAGGGAAGAAATATGGACTAAAATGAAAATGGAATTTGGGAACTAGGAATAATTCATGTAAAATGAGAGTATGAGGGAATTGGCCCTGAACAATCAACCGTGAATTTATCAAATAGAGTCCATTAAAAAAAATCACCCCGGAATATATCCCTTGATCATAATTTTTTATTGATCAAAATATGCCTCTACTGTCAAATATCCATATCAAACTGATAAAGAAAACATTTCTTATTTCATACAATAGGGTAAGAAAAGATGAAATTTTAAAATGATATATGCTTGGGACTTAAGGAATAATGAATGGAAAGTGGAAGTATGAGGGATTTGGTCATGTATGGAGAAATAGAAACACTTCAATTTTCAAAATAATCTAGGTTGTATTTCATTTAGTTCAAATATTCATGCCCAGAAGTAGTAACCAGAATTTGAAACTAAATCTGTATGTACATGCAGTCTAACCTCTGCATAAAATATTCAATAATAATCAATTTATCATACATCAAGGGTTATACCATTTATTGTGTCAATAAAACCAATACCAACTACCTCAAAACCTTATGGCATAATAGTCATGTTTTCTTGTAATTGTTCCCAGATAAGCCACAAAATATAAAAACTTGAACCCTTATTTCTCCATTGATCTTGGTGAAAAAGGTCCTTAAAATATTACATACATACGTCAAACAGACTTATTAAAACCCATGAGATTTTGAAATTGGGTCGCATACCACCCTTTAAGATTACTCGACAATTTTATTAACCTTATCCATAAACTTAACAACTTTTATGTGTAAGGAAACAAGAAATCGACCAGAAAAAACATTCAAAATTCTCAATAGTTTGAGTTCAAGACAAGGTGTGTTTCTTTCATGTACACGGTTTAAAAACTTAGGGAATTAGCAATAAAAATATATGGGCAAAGGATTCTTCAATTTCATGCAATAGGGTTTTTAAAATCAAACCAACCAACATCTAGGGAAACCATTAATAACACAGGGTCGAGCATAACTATAGAATGACCTTTTAAATACATTGGTTTGAAATTGGATTGCGTTTGGCCTCTAAATTTCTTCAATATATCAACCTTTCCCATTTCTTTGTGTAAAATAAGCGAGCTATCAGTCCATACAACATGTACAATCTTTCAACATATGAACTCAATACAAAGCACATTTTTGTGTGTGTATAGGACTACAATAATTCCCAAGGTTATACAACCAAATAATCCCCAACCTCACATTAAGGAGACAATAATACGACCTACAACATAAATAAAACCCACAAACATGATAAAACTCAAGATGCACTTGCAACACATGATCGATTGGAATCAGGAAAAGTATTTGAAAACCCAAGTTTGAAACCCTTCAAGAAAATAAATATACATGCAGGGGGAAAAAAACCTAAGTCCCTTTCCCTCTTTATGTCTAGAATCTTAAATATTAAAGAGTAGAAAAATGAGGCCACATATATTTATGAAAAATAGAAGGAAATAAGTTATATAGATCCAGAATAATCCATATACAATGAACTCACATAGTTGGGACACGGTGATAACATATTTTAGAATGAGGGTAAGAACTAGAGTGATAAGACAATGAATACTATTTTCTTGGAAAAATAAATAACGAGCTTGAAAAGACAAAGAGAACAACCACATCATAACTAGTCAATCATAGCTATTCCAAAACCATTTTACGCAAAAATAAAGGTGCATTTGATGGGTACAAGCTAGAACAACATACCTTTCTTTGGCGCTTAAATACTTCCGAAAAACAAGTCTCTAATTAACACCATCGCTACAGTCGAGCTTGGAACACGAGCATCACTTACCAGTGTAAAAACGAAAATGAAATGCCAAAACCCCAACGAAAGGTGGTATACCTTAATGCATGAATTCCCTTGTCCCTTGCATTGAATGCATGGGGCGTCATGTTCTTCGAAAATGTTATTGCATTAACTTTCCATTTCATATCAAATTCCACTACTCACAATCGACCAATCATATGTCTAAACATTTCCAAGTATGAAAAAGTTCACATGCCATATAACCTTGTCAACTAACTTATAACTCTCCCAACTCAAACGACAACCCAAATTTCACATCAACCTCATATCTAGTGTTCACAATTAAAACCACACTGAAAGTGCATGAATGATGTAACCAACATATATATTCAATAGTCGACGCTATGGTATAGCTATGCGGTGGTCGATAATATGAATGTTAAGTTCATATGTTATACTATATGAATTGAAAACTTTAAAATATTGACCCTTTCGTTTCAACATGTCACCTTTATACATAGAATGAATGCTTCCATATATGAATGTAGTAACTAGAACCAAAACTTTTTTATATATGGTAGGCCATATAAAAAAATAACTTGTCATCTCTAGACCACACCATCCTTTAGAACTAAACATTTTGTAATCAATGTTTGTTGAGATACAACAATTATAAAAATCATTGAAATACTTCATAATCTACCTGTAAAAGAATTAATGTTATTTATGAGTTGAATGTGTGCATGAAAGAATAGTCATCCCTTTCAAATAGTATTCACGTGAAAGAACAAATCACTCATAAAAGGACCGACACTAAGAGTGTTAGATATCGGAAATATCAACGAACAAATACTTGCCAAAAAATACAAGAGGTAGTCGTCCACGCTGATTAACATCAGGCATCAACACCCAATGTTGTTCACATGGGAAAAAAAGTGAAAAAAATGAGGTCGATTTCGAACCCCAATAGACGTCGGCGTCAATAGATCAGAAAAGGAAAAAAAATATCCTTCAGTGGGAACCTGTCTCCTTGCCAATGCCCGATCAATAATTATTGATGAGGATTTTGGTCCATCAGTTGGGTCTCTCCAAATACCTCCAAACTCATTAGGATCGTCCATCTATAGATTTTCAATCTGCACACATTCCAACAATTTCAACTAGTTAATATATGTCGCGTTCATATATCGATCAAACTGCATGCACTAGAATGTTATAACTTCGTCTCCACCAGGATCGACGATTTGAACATGTGTTAGTCTGTAAAAGCCTTGAATGAGTAGAATTTCATACTTCTGATCTTAAATTCTTCTGCGCACCAATCAATTATCGCTTGAAATCCTCGATAGACCATTCCAACGTCCCTTCGTGTCATCGATTCGATCATCACATTTACTTCTAAGGTTGGCACACATGATGTAAGAAATAAATAAATATCTACAGTAGATTCTTTGTACAAAAGGGTGATGAGTTTGGGTGTGAGAGGCTAACTGATATTTATTTGAATTTATTTGTGAATGACTTCATAATTCACACAAAATTGTTCAATTGTTTCACGATAACTCATGTTTGATCCAATTTCTCTTAAGGATTGATTTGTGATGTATTTATTGCAAAGTTCGGGACTGGTGAGTACTCGATCGAGGAAAATATTCACGTGCAGGTATTTGTGATAATTGTGTCTGCAGCTCTGTTGATAGAAGGGATATTGAGTTAAGTTGTTGTATTGCAGGAAATATGCCACCCAGAAAACCACTAACTCACCAATCACCGAAGACCCTGAAGACAAGAAATGAGCGATCCAGAGAGGCATCGAGCTCAACTGATAAGAAGCTAGAGTTTTCCCCAAAGGCGGAGTTGGTTGTCAAAATTTCACAGACAAAGCCAACGATCCCTCCTCCTCTTTTCAAAGATACAAAAAATAACATGAAATATAAGGTAACATTTCCCTCTTGGATTGATTTATACAACAAAATTCATTATGAATATTTCTCAGAATTCATGCCTCATAGCGACCCGGAGGTGAGGGAGATGGATGACCAAATGTTCCAAAACATCGGGCATTCTTCATTATATATGGTGGCAGCTAGGAACCTTATTTTACCATGTGTGGGAACTCTAGAATGAATCATCCATGATGTCAATGCAGAGAAATGCTTGCTAAATAACAAAGACAGAGAGTGTATCCGCATCTTCTTTCCAACATAAATAGGCACATACTACAAAGTTAAGGATGTCGAAGTCAGGATAAACAAGGATTTTGTTGTGGCATTCTATGAACACCATAACACCAATATATTGTTGGAATCCTGGTGGAGGGAAGACAAGAAATTTGTGAATTGGACCTCAGGGTGGTACAACACGGTGAACCTTTGGGAACCTTACATTTTCTCGATGACCTTGATATTTTGTCTATATGGGGAAAATGATTGATCCAAGTTATCCAAGGCTTGGATGCCTTTGGCTTATACAATGGCTATATCTGGAAGCATCTTCAACTAGGGAGCTATTATTTGTAAGTAATTGAGCACGAAGATAGAGAAATCTCAGAACCCAAAAACTGGAGAAACCCCTGCATTCTAAATGGAATCTTATCTCCTAGATGTGATATGTGCTAGGAATGTATTCCCAAGTTTGAGCATAAGCTGGCATATCTCTAAATTGTCAGTACATGTTTATTTTAGCATCTTATGGGAGAATAGGTATAAAATATCAATTTATATAATATTCGATGGATTTATAGCTTGAGTTTACTCACTGATATTTAAACGAGACTGCCCAAGGCTCTCAGAAGCAGTAAGAAAAGTGATATCCAATATTGGGCATTGCTATCTAGAGGAAAGAAGCACATATATCATAATTTTTGGAGCCATTGATGCACCACACCTGATTTCAATCCATGTACCCAATAAAGCAGTGTTGGGGGGGATTTACTACCATACCATATTGCAAGGATTCAATGCTTCTTTGGTAAAATACAAGAAAATGGTATTTATCCCCCATGGGTTTTATGTAAGTTACCATTTCGTGAAGGATACTACACATGCCATAAAATAAGCTCAGAGTCAAATGGAGTACAGGTTTTGTACCGAGAGATACAAGAAACACGACCTTAGGAAACTAGGGGTTGAGCATGCTAATTAAATGATATCCCAATGGACATATGCGCATGATTATTTTTAGGGTGAAATCTTCATGGAGAATTCCTTAGAATGGGATGAATTATTACGAAGAAAATAAAAATCAGACCTAGTCATGTTCATGGCCTTGCTTGGGGATGAACAATTAGACTTTTTAGAGTAAACAATTGAGGCACTGGCACACGCACAATAGGAATTTTCAAAGTAGAAAACAAACATGTCAGAGGCACAAAGACACTTAGAATAAGAAGGAATAATAATTCAACTACAAAGGGAGGTTATCATAGCGCCATAAATAACATCCGTGGTAATAACCCCAGCCAAAAAACCATGGAAATACTACAATTGGGGAATACAATAAACAAAATAGTTCAGAGTGAACACCTACAGGAGAACCAGAAGCCGAGACAACAACTGCAATTTCAACAAATCCATCCAACCTAAGGGGAGTGGCTCTTGTTATTGTTGATTTGATCATGGTATATGATAGTGACATAGAGGAGATGTATCATGCAGTTCCTATTTTGAATGAGGAAGAAACGGGGATGTTGGACACATAATTACCCCAAGGAAAACAACGTTTGGACATAAAGGTAGGTTTGAATACAACTAAAGGCTATATCACCTCTTCAAATCAAACATCATAGTCACTAGATAGAAGGGAAGGTTGTAACAAAGGCTAGGATGAGGCAAGAGATAGAGAGAAAACATAATCTCTAAGGAATAAAGATCAGGATGATAACATGACTGACATTGCAAAGAATGAAACAAAAGGAAAAGGTGAATAAAAAAGGAACCTCGATGTTGATAATTCATGAGGAGGTAACACTAGCAAAGGAGTGGTTGATGAAGAGTTGGAGAGTAACAAAGAATATAAAAATATCTAGATAGGACCATCATCACATTCTACACTCCCAGGGTCAACTAATTTAGTATAAACCACAACAGAAGGGGTCATAGAAAACACCTCCAACATTGAGCACATTGGAGATTCTCCCATTAAGCTAGAAGTCAGAAAAGGTAAGGAGGCAGTGATTGAGAATTTTCATACAACAAACATCTTAGGAAATTCCCTCTCATGGGGTGACCAAGCGATTCTAGAGCCTCTAGATGAGGTGGACGATGTCCAAGATATAGCTTATGACAGAAAGTGGCAGGTGGTGGTAAGGATAGGAAAGAAGATCATACTAACTTTGGACAATGCAATGTTAATTACCATGGAAGAGACCCTGTTGGATGTTAAGAAGTCTAAGGTGAGAAAACTATTGGGAGAAGGCATGTCTATATTCAGTACCAGTATGGACATGGAAAGAGAGGATGAGCGTGAAGCTGAATCTATGAGAGAGGATTTAGAGTAGCTGAGGAATCAAGTGGAATATTACCAGGACACCATAAAGGTAGTTATATTCATGAGAGATGAGCTCAGAGAGATCTATAGTCAATTTAAGTCTGAAAGAGAAATATTTATGACCCAGATCATTGGCTATCAAGAGGAAGCGTTGATGGGCCTCATATATTACAAAGACATGATGAAATGGTTTGAGAAATCTCATCACGTGTCAGAGAAAAATGAGTACATTAGAGAAATACAGAAATGTCGGGGATTAGAGGAACATGGCATGAGAATCCTCACAGATGAGAGCCTAGTTACGTTAAAAACAACAACAAAGTATTGGGTACAATTGGTGATTGAGACACATCGGAAAATGCAGGAAATATGGGAAGAATGTCTCGGGAATTGGAAAAACATCAATAAGAAGATGAGAAACCTTTGATTCCCATAATTCAGCACACCCGATGACTTTTTCAACCTGCACGAGATAGTCAGACAATTCGAGGAGATCGATGTTGAATTTGAAGTGGAAGTTCGAGAGATCTGAATACTTGAAAAGGGACAAGTTAATAGATTCTCTGAAGGACTGATTGGGGCAGCGTGGTTCCTACAACATCTAGGCTCTGAGGTGGACAAATTCAAACATCGAGTGATGGAAATGAAGGATAAGCTCAAAATGTTGATGGAGCATCATCGATTCCCATATTTCCATACATGTGAGGATATGTTCTGTCGGTGGTCCAAGTATGACAGAGCAAACCTGTCATATACCCACTACCTTAATCAAAGTTTTCGTTGATTTCTGTTGAATCAGAGCCCTCGAATTACCTACGGAGGCCTAGCGCAAGCTAGCTCTTTCCCTCTCCCGGTTCCCATGTGGTCACGGGTCATGGTCATAGTTCAAATAATCGTGGTGCCTCTTTTTATTTCGCACCTCGACGCTACAGGGGTGTTGAATCGTTCGACTCTGCAATCGCCAAACCCCGACAGGGCTAGCGACCAGCCAATAGGGACGAATCCCAATAGGGCTAGAGAACAACCAATGAGAACAGGCCCCATCGAACGGTTAAGTGGAGTACAGNCCCCCCCCCCCACCGCTAAAGGCAGAACAACAAGGGGGCTCCGGAATGAAACCTCAGCTGTAGATCTGGGCGGGTGGACTCTGGCCGTTCGGATCTTCTCGTTACTTATCTTAATGCGCATTCACGCCCCAGCTTAAAGCCGACATCTCTTCCTCACATCTGACAGTCGTTACAGACCCTAAGATCCTCCGAAAGAATCTCGTCCTTTCATTGGGATTTATCATAACGAGAGTCTGAACTCTCGATCACAGGGCTCCCGAATTTTCGATCCCTGGTGTCCCGATGTGGATAATCTTTCAACACGTAGCCTTCGTAAATCGGATGGTCCAGATCTGTCCTGGGGTATTCACCATGGAAAATCCCAAACTCTCGTCACCAGGACTTCTGAGTTCGTGATTCCCGATTCCCCGAAATGAGTAATCTTACGACACGTGGCCTCTGTCATTCGGACGGTCCAGATCTATCTCGAGGTTTTCACCATGGAAAATCCCGAACTCTCGTCACCAGGAATTTCGAGTTCGCGATTCCTGATTCCCCGAAATGGGTAATCTTACGACACGTGGCCTCTGTCGTTCGGACGGTCCAGATCTATCCTGGGTTTTTCACCATGGAAAATCCCGAACTCTCGTCACCAGGACTTTCGAGTTTGGGATTCTTGATTCCCCGAAATGGGTAATCTTACGACACGTGGCCTCCGTCATTCGGATGGTCCAGATCTATCCTGGGGCTTTCACCCCTATACATTGGGATTTTAACCCTCGGGTAACTCCTGACAGATCCAACGGCTGTCGGGTTTTCCAGCCGAGATTTGACGGCTCAGATTGGTTCCTACCTATGCATTCTTCCACGACTCCCTGGACGTAGAAAAATCAACGGTCCAGATACTCCCATGGACCTTGGAGATCTACGGTCTCATTTCTTTGCTGCCCACGAAGACACCGAAAACAAAGGGGTAAGGAATTTAACACCCTACTTACTCCTACCAATCTAACGGTCATGCGTGACCACAGGTTTCCTGATGGAATCTCGTTCGTCGATTAATACCTGTCAGGGTTAAGGAACTTAACACTCCATCTTCTTCTTCCGATCTGACGGTCGTGAGTGACCAAAGATCTCCCGATGGGATCTCATCCGTCGATTCGATACTTCATCCTTATACTGCCATCTCGGGTTTTCAAGAGGATCATTCCTCATCGTGCAGGGTTACTAAGGCCTTACGCCTTCACATTCTCTTTCCTGGTTCTTGATGGGATTTTCAAGGAGGGTATCTCTATGGGGAGGTTCTCCCAGGGTACTATCTGGAACAGATAGAGGTATCATCCTCCTGAGAAGCAGACGTGAAGTCTGAATTAGATCAGTACGCATATAAATGACAATTCATGAGGACATAGGCCATACGTAGTCTTTCCATACAAATATACAACTACTAGTACTGATCAAAACACCATACAGACATTCTTATAATGAGATCATTCACAGTTTCACATCTTATGAGCATAATTATCAGAATACATATATTTCAAGATGCCAAAGGAAAAAAACTTATCATAAAGTAACACCAGAGGTTATGCAACTGCTGAGAGGGGTGCTTGTTTCCACCCAACCATAGGCTCAGCGACTCCCAACGAATTTACCACTAGCCACCCCCGAGATGAGACCACGATGTTGTGAGACTGCATCTCTGTCTTCCAGTGACCAGGAGCGAAAGTTACTCTCCTTCCTCTCTACTATCACTCACTCTGCATATAGCCAGAGTTCTTTTCCTCCCCTTGCGTCTGCCCCCCAATCGCTTCTTCCCCACACCTTATCCTCTTGCGAGGTTGCGTGTGGCGCAATTTCCCTCACACTGGTCAATCATGATGGCTCTACGGATGGGCGGTTCACCTCCCCATCCCTCATTAATTCCTGAGGAGCCATCTACCTGCCAGCCTGTGAGACATTTAATTCGGGGCCAGTGAGCCACTTTTGGTTCTCCGGGCCAGTGGAGTCCAAATATGGTATTAATTCTCGGTGGAAGTTAACGCCACCTTTCCAGGTGCCTTCCAC
>SNQJ01S0017380.1:122336-157610 GCA_010110895.2 Picea sitchensis | reverse complement strand
ATTCACATTCATTGACCTTTTCCATAAGGTCCATTCACATCACATATTCACATTCATGAGTTTGCCACAGTTCTGGCCAGTCCAATTATTTTTACAAACTGGGAGAAATAGGGTGTTACAAAACCCTTTGAGATGACTAAAGCTAACTGATAGCTTCCATGTGGACATAGTCCACTTTATCTTTTGTTTTCTTTTGTCAAGTGAACATTGTTGTTAATTTTTTGGATGATATTTTCGTATAAAAGAGGTCTACCTCATTTGGAAGGGTCTACAGTTTTTTGCAATAGATGATAGTTAGATGAAAAACTATTTTGGAGTTCAATATTGAAGCTCATCTTGACCCGAAGACAAATTTCCTCCAAAGCTTGTGGATTAGTGTAGTCTTTGGATTGTTCCGCATACAATTGTCTACTGCGAGCTATTTAGTAAGATCATAACTATGTTTAAGCTATCTTGAATGATTATGATTGTTGAATGAATATTGGTATAAATTTTGGTGGTGGTTTAAAATAAGTTGTGTTATACTATAATCAGAATTATTTCCAATTACATGTTATCGGGGCATACAATTCCCTTTCTTAAATGATATTTGTTGTTTGATTAATAGAAAAATATTATTATTTAATATTGATTGGAAAGAAATGTCATTTACATGATCTTGGTAAAGGTTAACCTATGCTCAACCTTATGAATTTAGTTATTGAATACTTCATAAATAAACTAGTAACAAAAAGAGTCTAAAAGATCCCTTCTTAGACTGAAAATAAATCCCATTGAAACTTGCCAGATCGTTCATCCGTAGAATCACGCTACCTTAAAGAGGGAAGAATCTAATTGGGCCTCATCTGTGGGCGTGATTCCTACTGTTGCGTTAAAGGGAATTTTGACCCCTCAACAGAATTTGTGCTAGAAGAAGGGCCTGAACAAATGCATGGCTGGTAAAAATAGTTATTTCAATAGAAAATTACCTCAAACAACCTATAAATTCAAAAACACATGCATGCATGGCTGGTCCTTCTCAGGATATCCCTAAGATTGAAGGTACCCCTACTACCAGTGAGTCACCACACGCTGAACATGACTTGTACCTTCACCCAAAAATTCCCTATGTGATTCCTCACGAAAAAATCAACACATTTAGGAGGATTACCAGAGCATACACTCGTCAAATTGGAGCACTTCCATTAGCCCCATTTCTTCCTTGCAGGAAACAAATTTCCATATCGGTAGTGGATACCCCAAATCACACCTTTGTTCATACAATTGAAGATATAGTATATGTATCCTTAATTTAAATCGACCAACCTCTCAGTTTTATTCTCGAAACCCCTCTTGTCACCTCACCAACAAGTATACAATCTAATATTGAAAGTTCTAAATCTGAAGAATTCGAATCCAGCTCAGAAGACTCAAATAACGGGTCAAGTGAAATGGAAAATAACAATGAAGAAATTCCTAAAGGTAATGATCAACCTACTAACAACCAACCATGGTTGGCCAAGTATTCCCTAGGCATACCAGGATGATTACACCATCTTCCTAGGCACCCGGAGAAACTTCTCCCAAAATATTATCTTGATACCTCCAGGTTGCCTGAAGATCACATCAAGCAATTCATATTGGCAATAATATTGATGAATTTCTAGCATAAGGATGTAGTGTGCATATTGTTCACTCAAAATTTTGAGAACGCGGCTTCGACATGGTATTTAAATCTTCTGATCAAATCCATTAATAGTTGGATTAAGTTTCAAAAGGACTTTCTGGATAAGTTTGTTGAAGAGACAACTATCGAGGCCTTGATGCCTCAACTTTTTGTTGCCATCATGGGTCCCAAAGAGAAGGTCAAAGAATTTAATTAGATATTCACAACCATCCTTAACAAATTTCAACCTGACGCTAAACCTTCCCAAGAAATTCAAGTTGAGGTATGTACTAACGCATTACCATCCTCCGTCTCTATGTTCGTTAAGAGGGCTGCTAAACTCACTCTCACTGAGAATTTTGAGGAAGACAAAATTATTTAATTTCAAATGAAAGGCTGCAAATATAGTCATATCTCCTTGTTGAAGAAGGAAACACAACAACCACCTAGGAGGGGAATCTTACTAACATGGCCACCAAGTAAACCAACTGAACAAAGCATTGAAAATGAGAATGTTGACTTAGAAATTTTACAAAGGATGGTTAAGAAACTATCTAATGAAATTGTGGACATGAAAAGGAATGTAGGGGAAGGCACATCAAACCATGGACCCTACAAACCATTTTTTAGAATACCTATGTCATTTAAATCCATAGAACCCCCACCTGCTAACTTGGACATCTATTTAGGGGAACTGGCCTCTGATTCTTATTGTAATTACCATCAAGAAAATCATTTAGAAAAGGAATTCCTTGAATGGGTTAATGCCATGAACTTATTGGCCAACCATTTCTTGTATGGTTGTGCTCTAACTGGACAACCCAATGACCAAACATTAAATACTGTAGAAGATGAGGTTAATGAGCCACCCGAGAAAAAAATTGTGGTTCTGTGGGATGTCAACCATACATCATCTTATGATATCCCTCTAGAAGAAGAGGAACTATCAGAATCTCTAGCAGTCCAAACTAGGAGCAAAGGACCCATCATGCATAATCAACATGTCATAGCACAAGCTCTTAAGAGGTCCGAGAAAAAATTCTCCTCTGCTCAACTGACCCAACCACTTAATCATGCCCCAAAGTTCCAGGTTCACGAAACAAAAAAAATAGAATATAATGTGGTAGAAGCCTGAAAAAGTTGAAAGACAACATTTTTGTAATGGACTTATGCATAATTCCTCAGCAGAAGGATCTATTGCTACAATCCTTGGAAGAGGATGACAAGCTCATGTTAAATCCTAACCCAAATCCAAGCTCTGGGAAAGGAAACTCTGGGGAAGCTAGAAGGCCTAATGTGAATACGGTGTTTGCTAATAATAAACCTCGGTCATTTTTCCCATCGTTTTTGTCAACCTTCAAAATATACAATAGAAATATGCACTACTATTTGGTTGAATATGACACTTTTTTGAACGTCATGCCTTTGTCAATATGTAAGAAGCTGAATGCTAACTCTACAAAAACTGACATGCATATTATTCAACTAGATAGAACTAATGTTAATGTAATTAGTGAACTAAAGGATGTCATGATCTGGATCGCCTCTAACCCAAAATTCCACTAGGTCATAAACATCACAATTGTAGATATTCCAGAAGCATATGGGATGTTGTTAAGTAGGGTTTGGTCCGAAAAATTATATGGATATTTCAGTATGGATTGGTCCCACTTTGGTTACCATTGAAGATAAATCCAAACATGATCATTATTAACCAAGAAAATTATTTGAAGCACATCGCCACTGACATGGAGGCTCCTAATGAACCTTTCTCTATTGAATTCCCGATCCTAGGAAATTATTCTTACGACTTTGACTTTGGTAATTTCTCACCAACATTATCCGAAGTATTATTTTCATAAATTTCAAAGTTTCCGTTGCATAAATAATCAAGAAAAACCTCCAATATACACTCTTTACACTACGATTGATCAAGATTTGTAGGGGCAATCTTCACTGCTATTCTACATGCAACCTCGTGTTTATCCCCTATGTTAGAGGGGATTCCTGGATATTCCTATAAAAAATTTGGATTTTGTCACTCTTTAGGGTTCTACAGTCTTGTTTCAGTGTCCTTGGATAATTTACTCTCCACCCTATAACCAAGGCCCTAAAATCCTAGACTTGTTGGTTTTCTATAAAAGAAAAAAGTCTAATTGATTTTAGATTATTCACTTGTTCCTTTTATTGTTGTTATTACTCAAAAGGGGAAATGGAAGTGAAACTATATGGTGTTATCACTCTGACTCCAAGAAGACTTCAAAAGAAAAAATGAATGGATTGCAATATTTAGTTTCGATGAATCCTATCTACATAAAGGAGCAAGAGGTTTCAAGAAAAGAAACAAGTTTAACATTCAATGCAAGAAACATGAACTACTCTTTGAATGAAAAAGGTATTTTTTATATGAGTCAAAGAAACTGTAGGATATACGATTCCTGGCCCCCACGACCATGAGGGGGAAAGGTTTTTTTAAATGCAATTTACTTTGCTTTAAAGTGCAAACTCAAAAATGCTCCACCCAAGAATGCAAGAATTATTGTTTGTTTTTAAATGCAATGAAATGATTTTGCAATGTTTTCTTCTTCCTTACTTTCCATGAGATATTTCAATGTCGAGGCAAATAATTACAAAGAAAAAAATCCAAAAAAAACATGCACTCAAGCCAAAATAAGCCATATACAATGAACTCACAGAGTTAGGACCCCAACGAAAGGTGGTATACCTTAATGTATGAATTCCCTCGTCCCATGCATTGAATGCATGGGGTGTCATGTTCTCCAAAAAAATTATTGCTTTAACTTTCCATTTCATATGAAATTCCACTACTCACAATCGACCAATTATATGTCTGAAACATTGCCAAGTATGAAAAAGTTTGCATGCCATTTAACCTTGTCAACTAACTTATAACTCTTCCAACTCAAACGATGACCCAAATTTCACATCAACCTCATATCTAATGTTCACAATTAAAACCTCACGGAAAGCGCATGAATGATATAACCAACATATATATTCAATATTCGACGCTATGGTATAGCTATGAGGTGGTCGATAATATGAACGTTAAGTTCATATATTATACTATATGAATTGAAAACTTTAAAATATTGACCCTTTCATTTCAACATGTCACCTTTATACATAGAATGAATGCTTCCATATATGAATGTAGTAACATGTGTAGAGCCAAATTTTTTTATATATGGTAAACCATATAAAAAAATAACTTGTCATCTCTAGACCACACCATCCTTTAGAACTCAACCTTTTGTAATCAATGTTTGTTGAGATACAAAAATTATAAAAATTCTTTAAGTACTTCATAATTTGCCTGTAAAAGTATCAATGTTATTTATGAGTTGAATGTGTGCAGGAAAGAGGATATTTTGAAGTTTGTATGAACATAACCTTTCTTCTTTTATGTGCAACTAGATTGATAGTAAATCCCATAACAAAATGAAGAAGGAAATATTTTCACTGCCTAATGTTAATGAGACCATTTCAATAACGTGGTGACATTCATTCCCGGAGATAATTGAAATTAAACATTCATTCGTTCTTTCTAAAGGTCCCACCTATAGTTAAAATATTTATATATCATATAGATAATAAAATTTTCAAATTATGTCTTGCAACCATTTGCAGGCTGGAGGCTAGTTGTGAGTTTGCGAGTCAACAAACCCCTACTGAAGGTGACTCCTTGTTGGCTACCTCAGAATACATGGGGGTCAGAATGGCCTCCTCCTTAGAGTTCACCAACTGAGACAAGGAATTAAATCTATTATGGATAATATGGCATGAATTTTCTATGGTTTTCGATGACTTTTGAGGGTGATTTCAGGCCAACATAAGAAGGGCCCACTAAGGAGGATGGTACCCGGTGTTCAATACTCAACACACTCTTAAAATTTTCAATTTTTCGGTACCACTTTTTCTTTTATTGTTTGTACTGTCTCCATTTTATTTTATGTAAGTTTCATATTTACCATTGTTTCCTGGTCTATTCATTGTTCTTAAAGTTTGGCTTTCATTTACAAAACCAAAAAAATCCCCCAAAAATATCATATTTTTCACAAGAGAAAAAAAATATAAAATAAGATACTTAACGATTTTCCTAGAAATGTCTTCGACATCACTGCTAGAAGCAAAGTTATATGACACCTGATGGTCATTGCTATAATACATCAACGGTGATAAATATTGGACGTCAACCGAAGAAATACAAGTATCGAACTGTGTGGCACATCCTCATGCACGCCAACATTGATTAACATCGGGCATAGGTTGTTTCAAATAGCAGTTGCGTGAATGCACAACTCGCTCATAAAAGGGTCGACACTGAGAGTGTCGGGCATCGATGATATCAACGAACAAATACTTGCTGGAAAATCCAAGAGGTAGTCATCGACACCGATTAACATCAGCCATCAACACCCAATGTTGTTCACATGAAAAAAAAGTGCAAACAATGAGGTCGACGCCAAACGTCGATGTCGACAGATCGGGAAAGGAAAAAACTTATCCTTCACCGCGTGCACCTCTCCTTTCTGATGCCCAATCAAAAAATATTGATGAGGAGTCTGGGTCGTCAGTTGGGTCTCTCTAAATACCTCCAAAATCATCAAGATCATCCATCTATATATTTTCCATATGCATGCATTCCAACAATTTCGACTAGTTAATAGATGGCGTGTCAGTATCTCGATCAAACCACATGTAGTAGAATATTATATCTTTGTCTCCACCGGGATCAACGATTTGAACATGTGTAAGTCTTTAAAATCCTCTAATGAGTAGAATTCCTAACTCCTGATCTTAAATTTTTTTGCACGCCAATCAACAACTGTTTTAAATCCCCGATAGATGATTCCAAAGTCCCTTCACGTTGTTGATTCTCTCATCACATTTACTTCTAAGGCTGACACATGCGATGTAAGAAATAAATAAAGATCTATAGTAGCCTTTCTATACTAAAGGGTGATGAGTTCGGGTGTGAGGGCATAACTAATATTTCTTTAAATGTATTTGTGAATGATTTAATAATTCACGAAGAATTGTTTAATTGTTTCACAATAACTCACATTTTATCCAATTTCACCTAAGGATTCAGTTGTGCTATATTTATTGTAAATCTCGGGACTGGTGAGTACTTGACCCAGGAAAATATTCATGTGCATGTATTTGTGATAATTTCCTCTACAACTCTATTGATAGAAGGGATATTGAGTTAAGTTGTTGTATTGCAGGAAATATTCCACCCTAATGACTAGTAACTTGCCAATCATTGAAGACCCCGAAGGTAAGAAATGAGAAAGTCGGAGAGGCGTCCACCTCAACTGCTAAGAAGTTGGAGTTTTTCTCAAAGGCAGAGTTGGAGTTGGTGGTTAAAATTTCACAGAAAAAGGCAGTGAGCCCACCTCTGCTTTTCAAAGATACAGACAATAACATGACATATAAGGTAACCATGCCCTCCTGGATTGATTTATACAACAAAATTCATTATCAATATTTCCTAGAATTCATGCCTCATAGCGACCCAGAAGTGAGGGAGTTGGATGACCAAATGTTCCAGAACATCATGCATTCTTCATTATATATGGCGGCGGCTAGGGCCCTTATTTTACCATGTGTGGAAACTCTATAATGGATCATCCATCATGCCAACGCAAAGAAATACTTGCTAAATAACAAATAGGGAGAGTGTATCGACATCTTCTTGCTAATAGAAGTAGGCACATACTAAAAAATTAAGGATGTCAAAGTCAGGTTGAACAAGAATTTTGTTGTGGTGTTCTATGAATGCCATAATACTAGTCTATTTCCAGCATCATGGTGGAGGGAAGACAATAAATTTTTTAATTGGGCCTCAGTGTGGTACAACAGGATGAACCTTCAAGAAACTTACATTCTCCTGATGTCCCTAATCTGTCGTCTATATGGGGAAAAGGATTTCTCCAAGTTCTCCAAGTCTTGGATGCCATTGGATTATACAATAGCTATATCTGGAAGCATATTTAATTGGGGAGAAATTATTTCTAAGCAATTGAGCACCAGAATAGAGGAATCTCATAATAAAAAAACCAGATAAACCCCTACATTATAGATGGCATATTATCTCCTAGATACAATATGTGCTAGGAATGTATTACCAAGTTTGAGCTTAATCTAGAATATCTATGAATTGTTGGTACATGTTTATTTCAACATCCTATGGGAGAACATGTATAAAATCTCAACCTCTATAATATGCGATGGATTTAGAGCTCGAGTGTAGTCATTGATATTTAAACAAGACTTCCCAAGGCTCTCAAAAGTAGCAAGGAAAGTGATATCCAAGATTGGGCATTGGTATCTAGAGGAAAGAAGCTCATATATCATAATTTTTGGATCCACTGGTGCAACACACTCGTTGCCAATCCATGTGCTCGATAAACTAGTGTTGGGGGGGATTTACTCCCATACCATATTGCAATGGTTCAATGCTTCTTTGGTAAAATAAATGAAAAGGGTATTTATCCCCTATGGGTTTTATGTAGGTTACCATTTTGTGAAAGACACTACACAGGCTAGACAAGAAGCTCGGAGCCAAAAGGAGTACAAGTTTTTTACTGGGGGATACAAGAAACATGACCCTAGGAAACTGGTCGTTGAGCATACTAATCAGGTGATATCCCATTGGCCATATGCACAGGATAATTTTTAGGGAAAAATATTCACGAAGAATGCCTTGGACTTGGATCAAGTATTACGAAGAAAATAAAAATCGGACTTAGTCAGGTTCATGGCCTTGCTTGGGGATGAACAATTAGAATTTTTAGAGAAAACAATTGAGGCAGTGGAACAAGCGCAACATGAAGGTTCATAGCAGACAACAAAAAATTTAAAGGCACAAAGAATATTAGAATAAGAAGAAAGAATGATTCAACTACAAAAGGAGACAGTCATAGCACCAGAAATAACATCCGTGGTAATAACTCCAGTCATGCTCATAGAAGAAGGGGATATAGAAAACCATGGAAATACCTCAATTAGGGAATAAAATAAATAAAATAATTCAGAGAGAACACCTACAGGAGAACCAAAAGTTGAGCCAACAACTGCAATTTCAACAAATCCATCGGGCTTGAGGGGAGTGGATCCTAATATTGTTGATTTGATCATGGTATACAATAGTGACGTAGAGGAGGTGTATCCTACAATTTCTATTTGGAATGAGGCAGTAACAAGGATGTTGGACACACGATTACCCCAAGGACGATAACCTTTGGACATAAAGGAAAGTATGAATACAACTAAAGGCCATATCACCTCTTCAAATTGAACCTCATAGACACTGGATAGAGGGGAAGGTTGTAACAAAGGCCAGGATGAGCCGAGAGATAGAGACAAAACATAAAATCTAAGGAATAAATATGTTGATGATAGAAATATTGACATCAAAAAGAATGAAACAGAAGGAAAATGGGAAGAACAAGGGAACCTCGATGCTGATAATTCATCAGGAGGTAACACTAGCAAAGGAGTGGTTGATGAAGAGTTGGAGAGTAACAAAGGATATGAAAATATCTAGATAGGACCGTCAACACATTATACACTCCCAATATCAACTACTTCAGTAGAAACCACAACAGAAGGGGTCACAAAAAATACCTCCAACATTGAACACATTGGAGATTCACCCATTAAGCTAGGAGCCGAAAAAGGTAAGGAGGCAGTGCTTGAGGATTTTCATAAAAGAAGAAGCTTAGTAAATTCCCTCTCATGGGGTGACCAGCCGATTCCAAAGCCTGTAGATGAGGTCGTTGATGTCCAATTTATATATTATGAAAGAAAGAGGTAGGTGGTGGTAAGAAGGTCAGGAAAGAAGATCAGACTCACTCTGGACAACGCAATGTTAACTACCACGGAAGATACCCTATTGAATGCTAAGTAGTCTAAGGTGAGAAAACTATTGGGAGCAGGCATGGATATATCTAGTTCCACCATGGACAGGGTAAGAGAGAATGAGTGTGAAGTTGGCTCCATGAGAGATGAGTTAGTGAAACGTAGGCATCAAGTGGAATATTACCACGACACCACATAGGCAATTAGATTCATGAGAGTTGAGCTCAGATAGATCTATAGTCAATTTAAGTCTGAAAGAGAAATGTTTATGACCTAGATCATTGGCTAATATGAGGAAATGTTGATGGGCATAATATATTACAAATACATGATGAAATGGTCCGAGAAATCTCATCACATTTTAGAACAAATTGAGTACATCAAGAAATCCATAAAGGTCAGGGAGCAAAGGAACATGGCGTCAGGATGCTCACAAACGAGAGCTTGGTTAGGTTCAAAACAACAACAGAGTATTGGGTACAATTGGTGATTGAGCCACATTAGAAAATGCAAGAAATATGGGAATAATGTCTCGGGAATTGGAACAATATCAATCCAAAGATGCCAAACCTTTGATTCAAACAATTCAACACACCCTGTGACTTTTTCAACCTACACGTGATAGTCTAACAGTTCGAGGAGCTCGATGCTAAATTTGAAGCGGAAGTTCAGGATATATGAATACTTGAAAAGGGACAAGTTAATATATTCACCAATGGACTGACTGGGGTAGCATGGGTCTTGTGGGATCTAGGCTCTGAGGTGAACAAATTCAAATACTAGGTGGTGGAAATGAAGTATAAAATCAGCATGTCGATGGAGCAACGTCAATTCCCATATTTTCATACATGTGAGGATCAATTCTCCCAGTGGTCTGAGTATGACAGAGTGAACCCTTTGAGATGACGGAAGCTAACTGATAGCTTCCACGTGGACACACTCCACTTTATCTTTTGTTTTCTTTTGTTAAGTGAACATTGTTGTTAATTTTTTGCATGATATTTTTGTATAAATAAAGAGGTCGACCTTGTTTTGAAGGCTCGACAGTTTTGTGTAATAGATTATAGTTAGATGAAAAACTATTTTGGATTTTAATATTGAATCTCATCTTGAGCCGAAGACAAATTTCTTCCAAAGTTTGTGGATTAGCGTAGTCTGTGGATTGTTATGCATATAGTTGTCTACTCTGAGCTATTTAGTAAGATTGTAAATGTGTTTAAGCTATATTAAATGATTATGATTGTTGAATGAATATTGGTATAAATTTTGACAATGTTTTAAAATAAGTTGTGTTATACTGTAATCAAAATTATTTCCAGCTACTTGTTATTGGCGCATACGATTCCCTTTCTTAGATGATATTTGTTGTTTTATTAATAGAAAAATATCATTGTTTAATATAGATTGGAAAGAAATATCATTTGCATGTTGTTGGTAAAGGTTAACCCACACTCAACCTTCTTCTGAATTTAGTTATTGAATACTTCCTAAATAAACTAATAACAAAATGAGTCTAGAAGATCCATTCTTAGACCCAAAATAAATCCCATCGAAACTTTCCAGATTGTTCGTCCATAGAATCATGCTACCTTAAATAGGGAAGAGTCTAATTGGGCATCGTATCTGGGCATGATTCCTATTGTTGAGTTAAAGGTAATTTTGACCCCTCAACAGAATTGGTGCTAGAAGGAGGGCCTGATTGAATGCATGGTTGGTCAAAATAGTTCTTTCAATAGAAACGTACCTCAAACAACCTATAGATTCAAAACAACCCACACGCATGGCTAGTCCTTCTTAGGATAGCCTTAATATTGAAGGTACCCCTACTACCTGTGAGTCACCACACGCTAAATACTACTCGTACCTTCAGCCAAAAATTCGCTATGTGATTCCTCACAACAAAATCAACACATTTAGGAGGATTACCAGAGCATATGCTCATCAAATAGGATCACTTCCATTAGCCTTGTTTCTTCCTTGCAGGAAACAAACTTCCATACTATAAGTGGATACCCCGGATCACACCTTTTTTCCATAGGGTTGAATATATAGTAGATTTCTCCTTAACTGAAATCGACCATCCCCTTAGTTTTATTCATGAAACCACTATTGTCACCCCACCATCAAGTACACACTCTGATAGTGAAAGTTATGGATCCAAAGAAGCCGAATCCAACTTAGAGGAATCAAATAATGGGTCAGACTAAATGGAAAATAACAATGAAGAAATCCCAGAAGGTAATGATCAATCTTCCAACAACCAACCATGGCTAGCTAGGGATGCCCTAGTCATACCAGGATGATTACACCATTTTCCTAGGCACCCAAAGAAACTTCTCCCAAAATATGATCTTCAGACCTTCAGGTTTCCCAAAGATCACATCAAGAAATTCATATTGGCAATAATATTGATGAATTTCTAGCATGAGGATGTAGTGTGCAGATTGTTCCCTCACATTTTCGAGAACACGGCTTCGACATGGTATTTCAATCTCCCGGACGGATCCATTAATAGATGGATGGAATTTTAGAAGGAATTTATGGATAAGTTTGTTGAAGAGACAACTATTGGGGCCTTGATGGCTCAGCTTTTTGTTTCCACCATGGGTCCCAAAGAGAAGGTCAAAGACTTTAATCAAAGATTCACAACAATCCTTAAAAAAATTCAACCTGATGTTAAACCTACCCAAGAACTGCAAATTGAGGTATATGCTAATGCATTACCAACCTCCGTCTCTATGTTCATTAAGAGGGCTACTAAAATTACTCAGGTTGAGAATTTTGAGGAAGCCAAAATTATTGAATTTGAAATGAAAGGCTACAAAAATAGCCATATCTCCTTGTCGAAGAAGGAAACACAACAACCGCCCATGAGGGGAATCTTACTAACATGGCCACCGAGTAAACCAATAGAACAAAGCATTGAAAAGGATAACGTTGACTTGGAACGTTTACAAAGGATGGTTAAGAAACTATCTAACGAAATTATAGACATGAAAAGGATCTCATGGGAAGGCACATCAAACCCTAGACCCTACAAACCATTTTTTAGAAGACCTCCATTGTTTATATCCATAGAACCCCCACCTTCTAACTTGAACATCTATTTAGGGGAAGTGGCCTCTGATTCTTACTATAATTACCATCAATAACATCATTTAGAAAAGGACTACCCTCAAAGGGTTAATGCCATGAAATTATTGTCCAACCATTTCTTGGATGGTTGTGCTCTAACTGTACAACCCAATGACCAAACATCAAATACTGTAGAAGATGAAGTTAATGAGCCACCCAAGCAAACAAATATGGTTATGTGGGATGACAACCATACATAATTTTATGATATCCCTCTAGAAGAAGAGGAACTACATGAATTTGTAACAGTCAAAATTAGGAGCAAAGGACCCATCATGCAAAATCAACATGTCATAGCACAAGCTCCTAAGAGGTACAAGAAACAATTATCCTCGGCTCAACTGACCCAAACACTTATTCCTACCCTAAAGTTCCAGGTTCACAAAACAACAAAAATAGAATATAATGTGGTAGAAGACTTGAAAAAGTTGAAAGCCAACATTTTTGTAATTGTCTTATGCATAATTCCTCGGTAGAAGGATCTACTGCTACAAGCCTTGGAAGAGGATGACAAGCTCATGTTAAATCCTAACTCAAATCCAAGCTTTGGGAAAGGAAACTCTAGAGAAGGTAGAAGGCCTAATGTGAATACAGTGTCTGCCAATAACAAACCTCGGTCAATTGTCCCACCGTCTTTGTTAACCTTCGAAATCTACAAAAAAAATCTGCACAATTGTTTAGTTGAATCTGGTGCTTCTTTGAATGTCATGCCTCTATCAATATGTAATAAGTTGAATGCTACCCCTAAAAAAAGTGGCATGCATTTTATTCAACTAAATAGAATCGAAGTTAAGGTAATTGGTGAATTGAAGGATGTCATGATCCAGATTGCCTCTAATCCAAAATTCCACCAAGTCATAGACATCATAATTCTAGATATTCCATAAGCTTATGGGATGCTTTTAAGTAGGTATTGATCCAAAACATTACATGGATATTTCATAATGGATTGGTCCCACTTGTGGTTACCATTGAAGGGAAATACTAACATGATTAGGATTAACCTGGAAAAGTATTTGAAGCACACCATCACTGACCTGGAAGATGCTAACGAATCTTCCTCTATTGAATTCTCGATCCTAGGAAATTATTCTTGCGACTCTAAATTTGGTAATTTCTCACCAAGCTTATCCGAAGTATTATTTTCACAAAGGTCAAATTTCTCACTGCAGGACAATCCCAAAATAGTTGAGCAATGTAGTAAACCTGAATACAATCTTCACACTTAGATCGTAAAATATGAAAAGGAAATTCACTTCTGATATATGGACTTTATTATTCAACGGATCAAAATCCCAAGAAGGGGCTGGTGCGGGCTACATTTTCATTGACCCAACATGAAAGCGTAGTTTTTTTCATGTAGATTGGAGTTCGAATGCACAAACAATACTGTTGAATACGAGGCACTAGTTCAAGGACTTAAGAAATCCATTGACTTGAATATCAAGGAGCTAGTCACCTTTGGTGATTCATAGATCATCATCAGACAGGTAAAGAACACTATTCATTGCAATTCCCCTCATTTAAGGAATTATTAGGAGGAAGTTCACAGATTGACAGAAAAGTTTCAGGCATTTAACACCACAACCATTCCCCGATCTAAAAATACGTTGGTTGATTACCTAGCCACAAAAGCCTCGATATTATCTCCCTTGGAATACTATGAAGCCTATAGGTTCACTATAGAGTTTTTATACAAACCTTATGTACCATACAACATCACTACCTGGATGGTATTTGAAGGGGATGAACAAATAATATCCTTTTTTACTAATGAAGAAAGCTTTAAGGATTTGGCCATTGATGATGAAGTTTTCAAGAAAATACACACTGAGCACGAAGATAGAGAGAATAATGAAGGGGAAACACATCAAATGAACCCAAACTTCATACTATACCTAAAGGAGTGGTCAACCTTGAAAACCTCTTTGATTTATGAGAGAAGTTTAAACATCCCAAGAATGTCAAAACGAGCAGTTATTTCCCTTCCTATGAAGTTATTAATCTAGCAACTACCGATGACCCTAAGAATATTAAAATCCGGAAATCATTATCCTATGAGGAAAATAAAGAAAACCTAAAGTTGTTTATAGAATACCAGGATTTTTTTTCCTGGTCTTACAAAGATTTGAAAACGTACAATACCAGAATCATCCAACACACCATCCCACTAAGACTTGAAGTCAATTTGTTCCAACAGAAAATAAGGAAGTTTCATCTATCCCTTGAACCTCTGATGTAGAAAGATATAAAAAACAATTATAAACACCAAGATCATATTTCAAGTGAGGCATTCCACATGGGTAGCCAACCTAGTGTCTGTTAAAATTAAGTCAGGGGAAATTCCTCTATGTGTAGACTTCATAAACCTGAACAAAGCTTAAACAAAAGATAAATATCCCATTCCTCTTATGGAGCAACTCCTGTAAACTGTATCTATATCTAAGTTTTTTTCACTTCTAGATAGATTCTCAGGATATAACTAGGTTTTGGTGTCAGAGGAAGATAGATTGAAGAAACATTTTCGCACTAAGTGGGGTACTTTCGCCTATAAACGCATGCCATTTGAACCGATTAATGCGGGAGAAACCTTTCAGAGATCCATGGATGTGGCCTTCATAGGAATTCTAAAAAAATGTGTAGTGGTCTATTTAGATGATGTCATATTTTACTCCAAGAATATAACAGAACACATCGCTCATCTCACCCAAATTTTCAAAAGATGCATGAAGTACATAATACATCTGAACCCAAAAAAGACTATATTCGGGGTGGGGGAAGGAAAAATATTAGGCCACATTATTTATAAGTATGGAATCAATGTTGACCTCAAATGAGTAAAGGCCATATCACAGCTCCCATTGCCTCATAACAAGAAGGTCATGCAATATTTCTTTTGGAAAATTAATTCCGTAAGGAAATTCACACCTGATTTCGGAGAGATAGTCAAACCATTACAAATGATGGTATAGAAAGATGTAGAATTTAAATGGAGTGAGGAAGGGAGAAAATACTTTAATGAAATCAAAACTTCCATTTCCCAAGCCCCTGTTTTATGGAGTCTTGATTTCAACAAGGATTTCTTCCTTTACATTTTTTCCTCCAATCAATCCCTAGCTGCAGTCCTCACTCAAAAGGATGACAAGAACGATGAGGCCCCTATCTCATTTATGATAAAAAAACCTCCAAGGACCTAAGATTAATTACCCTTCTATTGACAAACAGGTTTACGCGGTCTATAAGGTAGTAAAACACTTCATAGCTTATATCGTCAAGAACCATACTAAGCCACAGTGTGGCTTTTCCGATCAAAACTGAAAATCCCACCCACAGAAATCTCACTCATCAAACCATACTAAGGTTATAATGCCCCATACAACAATGAGGTTGATTTTCACACAACAGGAAATGGGAGAAATGAGAGGTAATTGGATGGCGATCATCCAAGAATTCAATCCAAACATTAAACTAGCAAAGATAGTTATGGGCCAAGGGTTATGTAAGTTGGTTGTAGAATCCCAAGACCTGGGGGAACCAGATAATTCAGGTTTGGATAATGAGTTGTCCCTATGGTGTAGTGAAGTAATGTATATCCCACCTAAGCGGGATTCTTAGTATACCAACTTATCTTATTTCTTGCATGATGACACCTGCCTTGAACACTTAAGGCCTAGGGAAAGGAGATAACTCAAGCTAAAATCCGTTGAGTATTGTCTCATTAATTTTGTACTTTTTTGAAGGAATTATGCCAGTGTATTGCTAAGATTCCTCAAAAAAGATGACTCTGAGAGAGTGTTATAGGAACTTCATGATGGTTCGACGGGGGGACATTTCGTAAGAGAAACCGTCGCCCACAAAATTTTAAGGGAAGGATATTATTGGCCAACTTTATTTAGGGATGTGCATGCATATGTTAGGAAATGAAAAGTTTGTCAATTTAGTGTTGGAAAAGAGAAAAGGGCATCCATCCCTTTGCAACCAATGACAATTTCTAGACCTTTTGAGCAATGAGGGATAGACATAATAGGAGACATAAATATGAATTCGTAAAAACAACATAAATACATACTTACATAAACTGACTACTTTACGAGGTGGTCAGAATTTATTCCCCTCACTCATGTCAATGAAAAAGTAGTGATATAGTTTCTGGAGCAACACATCAGGACAAGATTTGGGGTACCTTCTATTTTGGTATTTGATAATGCTTCATATTTCTCTTCTACTCTCTTAATTGAATTTGTTTTAGATAAAGAGATTATTCTATAGTACTCTTCCAACTATTATTCACAAGGGAATGACATCAACGAGTCTACTAATAAAAACCTGGTAAGAATCCTTAAGAAGACAATAGTTGAAAATCATCGGAACTGGAACAATGCACTTCATAATGCTATATGGGTTGATAGGGTAACCCCTAAGGAATCTCTAAGGAATTCTCCCTACTTTCCGGTGTATGGGAAAGAAGCCATCCTACCAACTAACCTATACCACCCATCTTTGCAACTTTCTTAGTCCTCAAGAGGACAACTCTTATCGAACATGCAACAGAGGATTGACACCCTCCTTATAGTTCAAGAAGAACGCGAAGAGGCTAGGAGGATGTTTTCATCCCATCAGTAGATAGTCAAAATTTTTTTTTATAAACATAAGGTTGGGGATAATAATTTCCAAGTGGGGGACTTAGTTCTCAAGTGAAAATCAACGAGCCAAAGGGGATACATTCAAATTTCCAAAAATTGTGGCTTGGACCTTTTCAAATTGTTGAGAAGATTGGGGTATGTGCATATCATTTGTAGAACCTTAGGGGGGAGCTTGAATCTCTTCCCACCAATGAAAAATCCCTAAAACATTTATTTTCATAGCATTCCTAAAGACAGTCTCATGTATTATAGTTTACTTTTATTTCTTTCAATTTGTTTTTGAGTTTGATGGTTTTCAATTTTCAATTTTTTTCTTTCCTTTTCATGATTGGATTCTCTTGTTTTGATTGATTTTGATTGTATTACGATCATAGGGATGTTCTATGTTAAAATTATGGTGCAATCTGTTGAAACCAGGCCTTTGTCTCTCAAATTTTAAAATTTTGCAGACCAATTAGGAGAAGGTTCTCTAGTCCAGAGACTTCAACGCATCAATGATTCACATTTATGTATACATATTAATCAGGGAATAGGCAAGTTGCATACCTTATGGTCTGGGAATATCGAATGTAATGGAACAAAGGAAAGTATGGCCAATACCCCAGATAGAGCAAAGTCAGTTCTCATACTATTCAGGAAAGGAAAGGAAGAAGAAGGATAAGGTTTTGATCCTCCACCAAGAAACATATATCCTCCTTCCTATTTCATTCATGACACACATACAACGAATAAAAAATGCAAAATAATAAGTTGAAAAGTGTAATTTAGGAGGGTATGCATACATCATCACCGAGGATATGGATGCTCGCTGGCAGTGGAGCAAGGCCTATGATGTCGGGGTGACTTTGTTGGGGATATGGACACTCACGGGCAGTGGAGAAAAACCGTGGTGAGGTTTTTAACTTGGGAAAAGTAACAACACCATGTCTCCTGGACAACCATGAGTTCCAACTCAACTCTTGATATGAAGGTATAATTCATTGGTTTTATGGAAAGACAAATGAATCAAATGAATCCCCATGAGTGGACGATGAAGATGTCTGCTAGGTTATTTGTATGCATACTTGTGAGTCATATGTGGGTCATTGTCTCAAGATGATAGCCAAATCCCAAAGTGTCTATTAAGTATCATTAAGGATAAACATAGATTTTGGCTTCTACCACTGAATCGCCATTTGTTGAGCACTCAACACACCCTTAAAAGTTTCAATTTTTGGGTACAACTTTTTCTTTTATTGTTTGGACTGTCTCCTTTTGATTTTGTTGAAGTTTCATATTTACCATTTTTTCCTGGTCTATTTGTTGTTCTTACAGCTTGACATTCCTTTACAAAACCAAGAAAATCCCAAAACAATTCTCATATTTTGCACAAGAGAATAAAAAAATAAGATACTTAATGATTTTCCTAGAAATGTCTTCGACATCACTGCTAGAAGAAAAGTTATCTGACACCCAATGGTCACTGATCTAATACATCAATGCCAATAAATATTAGGCGTCGACCAGACCAATACAAGTATCAATCTATGTGATACATTCTCAAGGACACCAACATCGATTAACATCGGGCCGACATTAGTCATTTCAAATAGCAATCACGTGAATGCGCAACTCATTTATAAAAGGACCAACGTCATGAGTGTCGGGCATTGGCAATATCAACAAACAAACACTTTTCGACAAATCCAAGAGACAGTTGTCAACGCTGATCAACATCGGCCATTGGCACCCAATGTTTCTCACATGAAAAAAAATGCAAACAATGAGGTGGATGAGGAATGTCGATAGACGTCGACGTCGACAGATCATAAAAATACAAAAATTAGAAAAATACAAAAATTATCCTTCAATGTGCACCCCTCTCCTTGTCGATGCCCGATCAATAATTATTGATGAGTAGTATGGGCCATCAGTTAGGTCTCTTTGAAGACCTTTGAAATCATCAAGACCGTCCATCTATATATTTTCCATATGCACACATTTTGATAATTTCAACTGGTTAATAGATGCTACGTCCATATCCCGATCAGACTACATGCACTAGAACATTATACCTCTGTCTCCACCATGATCGAAGATTTGAACATGTGTAATTATCGTAAAGCCTCAAATGAGTAGAATGCCCAACTCCTAATCGTAAATGTTGTTGTGCGCCTATCAATGATCGTTTGAAATATGTGATATTCCATTCCAACATCCCTTCGCGTTGTCGATTCACTCATCACATTTACTTCTAAGGCCGACACACTCGATGTAAGAAATAAATAAATATTCATAGTAGATTCTCTGTACTAAAGTGTAATGAGTTCAGATGTGAGGGGATAACTGATATTTATTTGAATGTATTTATGAACGATTCCATAATTCACACATAATTGTTTAATTGCTTCATGATAACTCACATTTGATCCAGATTCACTTAAGGATTGATTTGTGTTTTATTGATCACAAAGCTCGGGACTGGTGAGTACTCGACCCAGAAAAATATTCATGCGCAAGTATTTATGATAATTACCTCTGCAGTTCTTTTGATAGAAGTGATACTGATTTAAGTTGTTGTATTGCAGGAAATATGCCACCCAAATGACCAGTAACTCACCGATCATTGAAGATAGGAAATGAGCGAGCGGGAGAGGCATCCAACTCGACTGCTAAGAAGATGGATTTTTCCCCAAAGGCAGAGTCGATGGTCAAAATGTCATAGAAGAAGCCAACGATCTCGCCTTCACTTTTCAAAGATATAGAAAATAACACGACATCTAAGGTAACCCTACCCTCCTGGATTGATTTATATAACAAAATTTTCAATATGAAGATTTCCCAGAATTCACGCCTTGTAGCGACCCAAAGGTGAAGGAGATGGATGACCAAATGTTCTAGAAAATTAGGTGTTTTTCATTATATATAGTAGCAGATAGGACCCCTATTTTACCATGTGTGGAAACTCTAGAACGGATCATCCATCATGCCGATGTAGAGAAACGATTGCTAAATATCAAATATGGAGAGTGTATCAGACATTGAAGTCAGGTTGAACAAGGATTTTATTGTGACATTCTATGAACGCCATAATACCAGTCTATTGTTGGCATCCTGGTGGAGGGAAGGAAAGAAATGTTTGAATCGGGCCTTAGGGTGGTACAACACGGTGAACCTCCAAGAACCTTACATTCTCTTGATGGCCCTATTATGTTGTCTATATGGGGAAAATGATTGCTCCAAGTTCTTCGAGGCTTGGATTCCTTTTTATTATACAGTAGATATATATGGAAGCATATTTAAATGGGTGCTATTATCTCTAAGCAATTGAGCACAAAGATAGAGGAAGCCCAAAACCCAAAAACCAGAGAAACTCTTGAATTCTACATCGCATCTTATCTCCTAGATGCGATATGTGCTAGAAATGTATTCTCAGGTTTGAAGCTAAGATGGAATATCTTTGAATTGTTGGTACATGTTTATTTCAACATCCTATGGGTAACAGGTACAAAATATCAATATTTGTAATATGCAATGGATTTATAACTCAGGTGTACTCATTGATCTTTAAATGTGATTGCACAAGGCTCTCAGAATCAACAAGGAAAGTGATATCCAATATTGGGCATTGGTATCTAGAGGAAAGAATCACATATATCATAATTTTCGGAGCCACTAGTGCACCACACCTACTTCCTATCCATGTGCTCGATAAACTAGTTTTGGGGGAAATTTTCTACCAGACCAATTTACAACGGTTCAATGATTCTTTGGTAAAAGAAAATAAAAGGGTATTTATCCCCTATGGGTTTTATGTAGGTTAACATTTTGTGAAGGACACTACACAGGCCATAAAAGAAACTTAGAGTCAAATGGAGTATCATTTTTTTACCGAGAGATATACAAAACACGACCCTTGAGTATCAGTTGAGCATGCTAATCAAGTGATATCCCATTGGTCATATGCGCATGCTGATTTTGAGGATGAAATATTCACTGAGAATGCCTTGGACTGGGATGAAGTATTATGAAGAAAATAAAAATTGAACCTAGTTAGGTTCATGGCCTTGCTTGGGGATGAACAATTAGAATTTTTAGAGAAAACAATTGATTTAGTGGCACAAGCACAACTTGCAGGTTCAGAGCAAACATCAGATAGGTTGGAGGCACAAAAACTCTTAGAAGAAGCAAAAAGAATGATTCAACTACAAAGGGAGATTGTCATAGCACCATAAATAACATTCGTGGTAATAACCCCAGTCACACTTAGAGAAGAAGGGGAGCAGGAAAACCCTGGAAACACCTCAATTGGGGAATAAAATGAAAAACATAGTTTAGAGCGAACACCTAGAGGAGAACCAAAAGTCGAGCCAACAACTGCAAATTCAAAAAATCCATTCTTCTTGAGGGGAGTGGCTCATGTTATTGTTGATTTGATCAAGGTATATGATAGTGACGTATAGGAGGTGTATCTTGTAGTTCCTATTTTGAATGAGGTAGTAACAAAGATGTTGGACACACAATTACCCCAAGGAAAGAAACATTTGGACACATAGGTGAGTCTGAATACAATTGAATTCCATATCACCTCTTCAAATTGAACCTCATAGTCACTGGATAGAGGGGAAGGTTGTAACAAAGGCCAGAATGAGCCAAGAGATAGAGAGAAAAAATAAAATCTAAAGAATAAATATGAGGATGGTAACATGACTGACATCACAAAGAATGAAATATAAGGAAAAGGGGAAGAACAAGGGAACCTCGATGCTGAGAATTCATCGGGAAGTAACGCTAGAAAAGGAGTAGTTGATGAAGAGTTGGAGAGTAACAAAGGATCCAAAAATATCCAGATAGGATTGGCATCACATTCTACACTCCCAGGGTCAACGACTGAGGTAGACACCATAGCATAAGGGGTCACGTAAAATACCTCCAACATTGATCACTTTGGAGATTCTCACATTAAGATAGGAGTCGAAAAAGGTAGGGAGGCATTGCTTAAGCATTTTCATACACCGGGCAACTTAGGAAACGCCTTCTCATGGGGTGTCCAGCTAATTTCATAACATGTAGATGAGGTGGACGATGTCAGTTATTATTTTTTTATATTAAAATTTCAAATGAAGATAAGTGTATCAGTTTAATGTTCTCTTTACCAAACTCGTGGGATAGTCTAGTTGTGGCCATAGGTAGTAATAAAACTACCTTGAGTTTCGATGATGTGGTCTCACCCTTGTTGTCAGAGGAGATGAGATGGAAAAACATGGAAGGAAAAAAAACATATGTATTATTTTCAAGAGGACGCTCCCAGGATAGAAATAGATCTAAGTCCTCAAATAGGAGATCTAAGTCTAAGGGTAGATATAAATCTCCTAGAAAGTTTGTAAAGGTATGTTGGAGATGTGGAAAAGAAAGGCACTTCAAGAAGCAATGTAGATCCAAAAGCATTGAGAAAGTGAAGGGATCGGAAGGTGCTCCCTCTATAGAAGAAAATACCTCCAAGGAAGAAGGAGGGGGTGTGTACTTGGCTTCTTCAATCACACATGCAGATCATGAGACATGGTTGGTTGAATTGAGTGCATCCTTTCATATGAATCCCCATAGGGAGTGGTTCTATGAATATGAAAGGTATGATGGAGGTAATGTTTTCTTAGGTGATAACTCGACAACCAGAATAATAGGACAAGGAAAAGTAAAGTTGAGGCTCATATATAAAAGGATTAGAACACTACCTAGTGTTCTACACATCCAAAGATTTTCTATAAATTAGATTTCTATAAGAAAAATGGATGATGCAGGGGTAAAAATGGTATTTGAAAAAGAAACATGTAGGATGGTTCAAGGATAAATGGTGTTGTTGAAGGGAGTTCATATTGGAACTTTGTATAATCTACAAGGAAGAACTATTAGTGATGGGTGTAATAGTTCCATTGTTCCTAATATTGGAGCAGAAGAAGAAAAAACTCCTACAGTCTCTGGAGAAAAGGTTATGTTGTGGCATGAAAGATTGGGGAATATCGGAGAGAATGGTCTTTCACTACTACAAGGTAAAGGTATGGTTGAAGGTATGTATAACCTCTATCTAGATTTTTATTTCTATGAACATTGTGTGTATGGGAAGCATAATCGGGTAATATTATCCTCTGGTGCAACGAGGGAAAAAGAAATTTTACATATGGTGCACATTGATATGTTTGGACTTGTGTTGGTTCCATCATTGGGAAAATTTTTGTACTATGTCTCATTTATAGATGACTTCTCGAGGAATACTTGGATATATTTCCTCGGGAAGAAATCTGAAGTCTTTGATAGGTTTAAATAGTTTAAGGCTCTTGTTGAGAATCAAACTGAGAAAAGAATTAAGGTGTTGAGGAAAGATAACGGTGGGAGAGTTATGTGGGAATTAATTTGAATAATTATATAAGTGTGTTATATCAAGGTAGAATACTACTCCATTTACACTTCATTAGAATGGAGTTGTAGAAAGGATGAACGTGATGTTGAAGGAAAAATCAAGGTGCATGCTCATTGGTGTCGACTTAGGGAAATAATTTTGGGTAGAGGTAGTGGATATTGCATGTTACCTGGTCAACAGATCACCCTCATCAGCACTGGATGACAAGACTCCACAAGAGGTATGGAATGGTAAGAAACCTTCTCTCACACATCTCAAGGTATTTGGATGTGAGGCCTATGTTCATGTTCCAAAGGAAAACAAGAGTAAGCTAGATAAGAAGGATGTAAAGTGTATATGTATTGGGTATAAAGATGGTCTCAAAGGTTATAATCTTTGGAACCTAGAAACTAAGAAGGTTGTGTATAGCCGAGATGTGGTATTTAGAGAAATGAAGGATGTTTCCAAACAAGAATTCCTACCAAGTAAGGAAGAGCAAGAGAAAATAGAGTTTGAGCCAAAGAATGATGAATCAAACTCTACAGAAGAACAAGAATCAGAAGAATAAGATCTTAATACTCCGGTATTGAGGATATCGGTGTGGGAAAAAAATCTACTGGAAAGGTATACTCCACCTGATTTCCGTTTAAATTTTTCTTTGTCTATTACTGATGATGATCCTAGAAGTGTTAGGGAGGAAGTGGATTCATAGGATGGAAAACTATGGAAAAAGGCCACGGTTGAAGAAATGACATCCTTGGATAAGAACGAGGCTTGGGATCTAGTGGAGTTTCCAACTAGAAGAAATGCCATTGGCAACAAATGGTTATTTAAAAGGAAGTTGAATGTAGAAGGCAAAGTGGAGAAACACAAATCTCAGTTAGTAGCAAAGGGTTATTCCTAGGTTGAGGGAATTGTTTTCGGTGATATTTTTTCTCCTTTTCCAAGTTAACATCTATTAGATTTTTGCTATATGTTGATGCTAAGTTTGATTTTGAAGTAGAACAGATGGATGTGAAGACAACATTCCTACATGGGAATATGGAAGAAGAAATATTAATGAAGCATCCATAAGGCTTTGTTGTGAAGGGAAAGAAGGAGCTGGTATGCAAGCTAAAAAAGTCCTTGTATGTTTAAAATAATCATCAAGGATGTGGTATCAAAAAATTGATAATTATATGTTGGTACTTGGATTCACAAGAAGCAAAGAGGATCACTATGTATATTTTAAATTAATTGGTGATCATTTTATTTATTTGTTCTTGTATGTGGATGACATGTTGTTGATAGGAAACAACAACGAGATTATCCAAGATGTGAAAACTCAGTTCTCCTCTAAATTTGACATGAAGGATCTTGGTTCTGCAAATTTCATTTTGGGCATGGAAATTAAAAGAGATTGGAAAAACATGAAACTCTAGTTAAATCAGAGAAAATATGTCAAGACAATATTACAGAGGTTCAATATCCATGAATGTAAGCCGATAAGGGTCCCTATTCTTGTAGGTGTAAAGTTATCTCCAGATAAGTGTCCCACGACACAATAAGAGGAGGAGGACATGTCTCATGCTCCATATGCGAGTGTGGTTGGCAGTTTGATGTATGCAATGGTCTGTAATGGATTGGACATTGCACATGCAATGGGAGTTTTGAGTAGGTATATGTCAAAACCAGGGAAGGAGCATTGGACAACAATAAAAAGAGTTTTTTAGGTATTTTTGTGGCACTACTAGTTATGGATTGTCTACCAAGGAAGACCAAGTTTGGACAGAGTGTTGTACATACATGGATTTATGGATGCAGACTGGGTTGGAGATTAGGATCGTAGAAGATCTACAAGCAGGTATTTGTTTATCCTGTTTGGAGGAGAAATCATTTGGATGAGAAAAAGGCAGTCTGTAGTGTCACTTTCAACTACAAAATTTTAATACATAGCAACCATTCATGCAAGAAAGGAAGAAATATGGTTACAAAGATTGTGTTCATGTATTGGGTTGGTACAACAAGTTGTAAGGATAGATTGTGAGATTTAGAGTGCAATTTTTCTGGCGAAGAACACGACTTATCATTCAAAAACAAAGCATATTGATATTCAATATCACTTTGTGAGAGACATGGTTGAAGAAAAAAAAAGTATTGTTGATGAAGGTGGACACTTTGAAGAATGTTGTAGATTCATTAACAAAATCTGTGAGCACTAAGAAGTTTTCTTGGTGTAGAGGATCTATGGGAATTGTTGCCCTGGATTTTTTACTATGTAACCATGTAACCCCATGTATGCAAAGAAAACAACCAGTGGGAGAATGACGGATATGTGTTATATTCTTTGCATGACTAGAATTAGTGTCTACGTTGCATCGGGTGCGTAGGGGGGTGGAGTGCCCCCTTTTCCTGGGGGGTCGTAGGGGGGTGTATCCCCTTGTCTGGGGAGTTTGTAGGGGGAAGAGATCTCCCATTCATAGGGGTTTTGGGGCAACGCCCCAAAATTATTATTTTTTACCAGTTTTTGTGTTCGTTTTTGGGCGGTTTTTTAGCACATGGATTTTTGTCGATGGTTTTCTATTTCCGAGTAAGGAATTAGGGTTGTTGACTAATCCATGTTATTTGATTAGGGTTTTGGATGCTACGAGATCATGTATGTATATTGTATTGTAAACAATGTATGAGGTGAATGAATATATAATATGTTGGTTTTCCCGGTTTGGGTTTCCAGGGGAAAGATATCTGTGTAATGTGTGTATTTTCCATTTGTATATTTTCTATTCTTTTATTGAAATTATGTTTGCAGTAACATATTGTACAAGGTTAAAATATACAGAGAGATTCATCGACAGACCGATTGGGGTAGTGTGGGTCCTACTGCATCTAAGCTCTAAGGTGGATAAATTCAGAGATTAGGTGATGGAAATAAACCATAAGCTCAACATGTCGATGGAGAAACATTGATTCCCATATTTTCATACATGCAAGGATATGTTCTCATGGTGGTCTGAGTATGATAGAGCTAACCCTTTGAGATGACCGAAGCTAACTAATAGCTTCCACGTGGACACAGTCCACTTTATCTTTTGTTTTCTTTTGTTAAGTGAACATTGTTGTTAATTTTTTGCATGATATTTTCATATAAATAAACAGGTCAACCTCGTTTTGAAGGGTCGACGATTTTGTGTAATAGTTGATAGTTAGATTAAAAAATATTTTGGAGTTTAATATTGAAGCTCATCTTGAGCCAAAGACAATTTTTTTCCAAAGCTTGTGGATTAGTGTAGTTTGTGGATTGTTCTGCATACAATCGTCTATTGGGAGTTATTTAGTAAGATCATAATTGTGTTTAAGCTTTATTGAATTATTATGATTTCTAAATGAATATTGGTAAAATAAATTATGGTTTTTTAAAAGAAGTTGTGTTATGTTGTAATCAGAACTATTTCCAGTTACTTGTTATTGGCGCAAATGATTCCCTTTATTAGATGATATTTGTTGTTTCTTCAATAGAAAATTAGTATTTTTTAATATTTTTTGGAAATAAATGTCATTTACATGTTGTTGGTAAAGGTTAACTTACGCTCATCCTTCTTCTGAATTTAGGTATTGAATACTTCATAAATAAACTAATAAAAAAAAATTCTAGAAGATCCATTCTTAGACTGAAAATAAATCCCATCGAAACTTCTCGGATCATTCATCTGGAGAATCACTCTACCTTAAACAGGGAAGAGTCTAATTGGGCCTCGTCTCTAGGCGTGATTCCTACTTTTGAGTTAAAGGGAATTTTGACCCCTCAACACCTAGTTCCCACGAGAGCCTAATTTGCAAGAGACTGCTTGCCATTGATCATCTTTCCCAGTGCCATCTAGGGTTGATTCCACTTTCTTGAAATTTCTTATAAAGTGCCCATATTCGTGGTAGATATTTCATTTGAAGGGTAAGTGTTCGTAATCCAATTGTTGCACATGTTTCCAGTTATCCAAGGTGATAACCACGGCTTCCAAAATCCATTTCTTGAGATCTACCTCAACACATATCCTTGCACGGGAAAATGTGTTCTCTTTAGGTTATGCCCGATCAATATACTGCCCAATAGATTTTATGATACACAAAAGTGTGTCATTTCTCTAGAAGTGAAGGGGGGATGTGAAAGTTGAAAACACACTAGAATAGCTGAAGGGACATCATTATTAGGATTGAAGTTGGGGATCCATTTGTTCAAGTACATACATCTTGCGCTTAGAAATATGATTCGATATGAAATATCAGATCCCTATCTTCTTTGAATTCAAAGAGGAAAGTAAAAAACCCTCTTCCATGGAATAAATGGCTCAGTGAGCCTCTGATAAGGGGTTTACATTTTTTCTCAATCCATAAGGCTATTGTCTTTGGAGATTACCAAACACTTGTAAATTTACTGATCAAGCCCTAGTAGGCCAAATTTAATGCCTTTCTCCTAGAGGAAGAAGGAAAGAGTGATACTTTGGGCATTTCATCAACATTCTTCACAAATTGAGAGGTTTGGGATTTCATATATTTTATTGATGCCGCTACCATCTCATGAAAGGCCCAAGCATCATATTTTGGAGGGGCGTGAGGCCCCATCCTAGCATCGTATTCCATTCGGATCACACTAGAGCTCAGGTTTCAGGAATACACTAGAGCGTGCACATTTTATCTCTTTAAACCCTCCCATTACCATAGAAAAATATTAAATTTTATTCAAAGAGTAAATCTCCAAATATGCAAGTTAAGCATGCTAAAGGAGAAAGAAAAGGCATATTTTTCATGCTTAGTTTTTCTAGGTTGATAATGTATTTGAAGGTCATACTCTCAAAGAGTTGATACCTAATGTGCAATGCATGAATTAAGTTTTGTTTGGTTCAAGCAATGGAGAGTGAGCACATGACTTATTTGGTGACTAAGCCCCTAACACAATTGTATCACCAATACACAATGTCAAATTTTGGTGACTCCATCTAACATAATAATACTATGTATTACTTACTAAGACAAGGATCAATAACATAAGAAATTTATCTAATGTCAACTATCCATCCAAGTCACATAGTGTGTGAGAAGAAATTCACCATTAATATTTGAATCACAGAGCTCAAATCAAGAAGGGGAAACCATAAAAGTACTCTATTTGATTCAACTAATCACTTTATGAAATAATATTTATTACATATCCATATCATATTGATCTTGAACTTCATCCAATTCAATATCTGACTCATCAATATCAAAATTTGTATCCAACCCTTCAGAACCATTGAAAGGATTGTACATAACCATATCTAGGATGCCTAGAACTAAGTCATCAACAATATAATCATCATCAAGATGAAGCATACGATCATATGAGTCGATAACTTGATGGTAAAATTCATCATCCTTTTTATCCGAAACTTATCCATGCTCTCCTACATCTTCTTCATCTTCTTCACAAACATCTTCTTCAGGAAAAATATACTTCGCATGCCTTCCTCTTGGATCGAATCGAACAAAAAATGACCAACCTATTCTACTTAGCACCTATGAAGAAAATACCATCTCACGTTGACCTGGAAGTACATAGGGCTCTGTATTTAGGTCATATATAGTATTAATCATGGTAAATCCATTATCATGATCAATAACCATCCTTTCATCACCTTGTAGCAACAATATATACCACCTAACCTTAAAGAGAACAACTTTGAAGGATTTAAAGTCTATATCCAATATATCTTCCAAATAGCCATAGTAACTCAAATAAAATTTGATTGGATGTTTTTCACCCTTGTGAAAAATATTAGTAACCTAGAAAACTATCGCTATCTCACTGTCACAGTTTTTCTTCTTATCATCCAATTGCTTGGTTCAATATTTTTTTCCATTACACCATATAGCTTTATGATGTTTCACTTACACACTTGACATGTTATAAATTCATTGTAATAAATTGATAAACATATGTATAAGATAATTTGAGGGACAAGAAAACAACATAAAAATAAGAATTAAAATCTAAAAATCAATGGTTAAAATGCTTACATTTTTGTCTTTTGTACCATATACTAGATCAATTTCCTTATGCTTTAGTTTTGTAATCACTATCCAAATAAGATCTTCTAATCAACTCCACCACCCTACTCCATGACAATATATGATAAACTTCATTTCGTCATTCTATCCATATCTTCATCCATTCAATATTATTTTGAATGTATAAATCCATTGCATCCCACTCTCCACTACTCGGATGAAAGAAAAAAATATATTTAGCGCACCAATCTGAAAGATTTAAAAATTGTGTTAGAAAATAGTAATTATAATAAAATATTAATATACCTTTCACTTTTCTCCGTCTACCTTTCCCCAACATCACCTCCCCTTCAAATTTGTAGGTGGAATCAACATCCCAAAGGAGAAGCGCATTAATATCACCCACTACTTGGGGTAAATACTCACTAAAATACATAGTGGAATGATATACCATATAGCCTCCATTGAACCCTCCACACATATATTTTTATAACAAAACCTCCAATGCCTTCAAGTGTATCTCCACCAACCACATTGATCGTATGTGTACGACTCCACCTATTTCGTTCTCCTCGATTATGTATATGATGCAATTTTCTTGTGCATTGAAAAAATATGGAGGTAGATACTTTTTATTTCACACATTAAACAAGGAATCTCTCTCTTCCAATACTTGATATATTCTATATGGATTTATTTAGATGGCAACCGTCTAATAGCGCAAAGTAATCACATGTCAACATAAAATTATACAATTCAAGTAAATCCAATGTCAACAAGTTCTACAAGTGACATTTCAATTATAATTTTTTGCTTACCTCATGTACTTGCCAAGATCTTATATAACTTGCTTTATTTTATTGTCAATGTTGTTTGGAAGAGCAAGAGGTATAACATATTGTAACAAGGAAAGAAGCACGAGTGTCTAATCTTCATTAGAAACAAACAACTATTGCTAACAAATAATGTATATATCCTAAGATGATAAATATCAGAAAATGTAAAACCTTAATAAAGCTATGCTAATCATGATCTTTTGCCCCACCAAAATCAGATTTTTTCGTTAATATATTATTTATGTATAGAGAAAAACCACAAGGAAAATCAATCTTTCATATAACCTGTTTTACAACATCACTCTCTTGCTCTATTAATAACCATGTAAGATTGGTTGATTGTCCATCACTATAACAATGAGACAAATGTTGCATTATAGTGGGTTCCTTAATGTCACTGATAACTTTGGCAATTGTGTCATTTTTATTATTAACATGTATAATTTTAGATAAGCATTATGTGACATTATTTGTAATATGCATTGTGTCAAACAAATGAGTTAATTGTATGTGATCATAGTAGGGAAACTAATTGAATTGGATTGAGTATTGTTTCAAACCACATGGAAGCCCACCATAATAGCTTTTGAGACACACAAATGGAAACAAATTCTTTATTAGAGTAAACATAAAAAATATTAAAAAAAATAGTACAAGTAAAAAACATGGATGTAACTGAAACCAATTTCTTACTATGATTCTTCTCGAATGCCTTTTTTCCATAGTTGAGGTGCCATTCCCTGTGGTGTTTTTCCACCCTCTTCCTTCCCATTAAAAAGATTATTTTTCGGTATTTCAATACCTATGATTCTTAGGGGGGCAATTGTAACGTACCCTGCCACTCAAGACGGGCCACGCCACACGAACAAATTCTCTTTAAAATCTTTGATACCATAAGGTAACGTACCCAACGCTCAGTTGAGCCACATTACGTGAAAAAACTCATTAAATTATTAAGATTTATTGCTAATTAAATTCTCGCAACTTACCGGCCATACATCACACAAAATATTTACCAATTGATTGATACCACAGTTTTGAATGCATCTAGCATCATATATTAAACATGAATATAATTGTTCAAGCAAACAGTAAACACCCAACATTCATATAAACCATTTACACAATGAAATTAACATAGGAACATAACAAAAACACTTATATGTTAATGATTAACCAATTGGATGCAAACGAAGAATGAACCTCCCAACCATATGCATTGTTGGTCATTTTCTCTCATCATCAAGCCACCCTCGAGCTGAGGCTATGAGTCCACAAGGAGATCTGACCCACTAGCTATCCACTCTCCACATAGAGCAGACCCAAACCCAGGTTATAGTCTCACAACAATTCCAAACCTCCAACTCTCTCTTTTCCCCACAACTTGCACTACCCAAGGAATGTACCCCCTTCACTATTCACATTCCCTCGGGTTGTAACATTCATTTATCAGGGCAACTAATGCATTCGGTTGGTCATGAATCACTCAGTTGGGAACTCTAGGAACTCTCGGTTGTTTTATATTTTCTCACAACATTCTTCAAAAGGCTCTGAGATGTTTCCTCCACAAGAAAATGCACCACAAGATTACAACCTGATTTATTTATCGACACACATGCCTCTATCTCAACATAAGAACACATCCAACCAATGGTTTCCTTCAAGTATACAATTACTAGTCCTCTTGCCATTCATCCACTCTTTCTTTGCGCTCAAACTCTCCCTATATAAAAATCCCCCCTTCTGCATACGAATTTCCTCTTCTTCCTTGCTTCTATTCTCAAGCATGATTGTACTACAACCCATCCTCTCCAATAACTATGGGATGTTACCACTCACACCCACCCTCTTACATGAGTTTAATGATTGGTCTCTCATACACTTGATCAACAAATAGAAGGTTACACACAAAGATAATGATTTCATGAATGTGGGTTGGATTAATACCCATGAATAAATCCCCCTTGGACCCCTCTCTCTTGTGGAATCATATCCCCTCATCGTTATTCATCTCTTTCGTATCACATCCAATGATTATTCCTTTTATTAATTAATCAATGTTCATAACATGCAATTTGGCCCCGGACCACATTAGATCAATACGAGATCTTTGCCCCAATGCATCGGCTCACCATCCTAATTCACATTTATACAACTACATTATAATTAATGGGGATTAGAACTGGGGATGTTACATCCCCTCCCCTTTATTTTTGCACTGTCCTTAGTGCACAACACCTTACAGGTGTAATTTTATATTACAATTCCGGCTCTCTAGCCAATAATCAACATATAGGCTCTCTAGGCCGAAATCACACAGACATTCCAGACTAAAAAAATTACATAGGCACTCTAGCCCCAATACCATAGATACATAGGAATTTTAGCCCCAAAAATCATAAATACAAAGGCACCCCCCTATCCCAAAACATATACATAAGACATTGGCATTCTCCTACAATTATCCTGATTTCCACCAACTCTCTTCCTCTTGACCTACCCAACCCAAGGAATGCATCATTCGTTTATCAGGAATAACCTAAGGGATGTACCATCCATTTATCAAGGATAAACCAAGGGATATACCATATGTTTATCAGGGATAACCCAAGAAATGTGTCATGCGTTTATCAAGGTCTCTCTAGCACAGGTAGCTAGGAATCTCAATACTGGGAACTCAAGGGACTCACTGCTAGAAAAAATATCAGTAAAATAACCAACAACAACCTTGTTGATACATTGCAACTCACACTATATTTCACTCTTCAGGACTGACAACCTGGTTCTTCGGTAGTGCAACTCACACAAGAGTTCACTATTCAGGCCTGACAACCTGGTTCTTTGACAGTGCAACTCACACAGGAGTTCACTCTTCAGGCCTGACAATCTAGATCTTTGACAATGCAACTCACACATGAGTTCACTCTTCAGGCCTGGCAACCTGTTTCTTTGACAGTGCAACTCACACATGAGTTCACTCCTCAGGCCTGACAACCTGATTCTTCGACAATGCAACTCACCTTCTAGGCTGAGGTATCCCTTTCATTGTTATATCATTTTCCAAGATGTTCTCACGCAGAAAAATGCCAACTTGTTGCTTGAATTACAATAGCAATATATATCATGTGGCAATCATCCCCATCTGCATTACATGCATACAATTAGTATGAGACATCATCATATAATTATAAAATTTCAAATCTTTTTTATACAGGAAAACATAATTTCCCAAACATGAGTTTTTTTTTCTCATAATTGTTTGACTCTTGAAGCATTAGATATCAGTCTTCTTATGGGCATACATCATTTCCATATCCAAGTCCATTCCTCCTGCAATTTTCTCAATTCCATGTACCCAAACAAATTATTAGTATATTGTAATAATTTTCAATTATTAACTTCTCAAATTTGATTATACAAGAAAATAAAAATTATCACGCATTAGATTTCTACTCTTTCTGTTTGGTTCTTGCAGCAATAAATTTCGGTCTTTCTTATGGGCATACATCATCGCCATATACAAACCATTCTTCCTGCAATTTCCTCAACTTTCTTGCAACCAAACAAGATTGTTAGCACTCATGCATATTTTTAGTGTTTCATGAAATGATATTAGAATTGTATCTACCCAACAATTCAATCATTTCCAACCATTATTCAAATTAAAATGGAATTTTACTATTCATCATATTATCTATAATAATACTATCATTCATTGTACATGCATTATTATCACATCAAGCTTTTCATAATGCAATCAAACTTTATCAATCAATAAAACCAATGTGCCAATAATCCTAGCCACATCTACACAATGCATCATTGCATTGATTCTGGAATACCATATGTTCATGTCATGTATTCCACCATGTGAGTTGGAAGGTATGGCCCATGCCTCAATACACCATCCAAAACCTTTCCCACAACCCATCTGATCCTTTGGATACCTTCCTCTTCAACCCATACACAACACTAGGAACATTATCCCTTAGTGCTATTTAGCATAGGAAAAAAGGTCGGAGTCCAAACCTCAGTTACATAGGGAATAACCATTATGCACTTGGATAGCACTATAGCCTTTCCATATCCAAACTCACCATGGCCTCACACATGACCATCTCAAATGACATTCATTGTTACAACAGGAGTAATGTCTCCCGACTTAACTCGGTTATGAATTCATAACCAACATAACACAATATGCAATTAAATTTCCCATAAATGCATTCAAGCAACAAATAATATTTGCATACTCAAGGCCTCCTTCATTTTCATCAATTCAAATATTGATATTAGAATGAGGGAATTCTTACCTTCATTCCATTCAACATTTATACGTTATAACAACCCCAAATGTATACATGCATAGTTGTTATCAATTTAGTTGATGTTACCTGATATTTTATGATATTTTACACTTGTAGAAGCTCGTCAGCTTCCTTCACTAATTTTATTGGTCAACATTTTCTACAACCTCATTTGTATTCATATGGGCGGATACCATAAAAAAACAATATCGTCATGCTATAATGATGATAAAGAGTAATGATGGTTTATAACTTGTTTTCATAAGCGATCATCCTTTTCCACTTCCGTAGACGATTGATCGATAAAAGTCTTGCTTTACGGCTCACCTCAATAAAGCAGCAGCATCATGTCAACTAACATTTCATAAAAACATTACACCAAGACGCCAAATTGTACGTAATCATAATGAGATGCTCCTTCTCCAAC
>SNQJ01S0017380.1:85281-119637 GCA_010110895.2 Picea sitchensis | reverse complement strand
TTCACAAGAAGGTTGGCAGCACTGTTAGAGGTCACCAACCTTCTTTAAATATGTAATTTTCTGATTCAGGTCTGCCTGAAAATTGATCAATACAACATAACCGTTTTCGTTAAAAAAAAAAAAAAAAGCTTGAGTCGGAAATATTGAAAAGTTCTATTTTTATTATAAGTTATTATATTTGGATGGTATATTAATAAAGATGAAATTAAATGTAAATTTTCAATAAATTAATAAAATAAATAAAATATATAGTTTATGATATATTTTTTTATAAAAATTTATAAAAATTGAAAAATATTTTCTTTTTATATACTAATTGAAAATATATTCATATTACTATGGATTAAATATTTATATTAAAAAAAAAAATTGAAATACATAAATATTCTTATATTTAATAAAAAAATATTGAAATACATAAATATTCTTATATTTAATAAAAAAATATTGAAATACATAAATATTAGGAAATTTTTATATTATATAAAAAATTTAAAACACAAATGTTCTACTTATCTTACTAATATATTTAATATATTTAATTACATAAGCCACTAATTCATCTAGCCTCTAACTTACTTAGCCTAACTTGTTAACCAAATTGAAGTAGTGTACCCTATTTACCCACTTAACTTTATCAAATTTCAATACTAATTCTTAATTACAGATCATCATTAACCTTTGTTTCTAATGTAAAAATGGGCAATTAAGGAGGTAAATATGGAGCACTAAGGACACAATAAAAAGTGTTGTAAGTTTTAAACCTGTGAAGTAAAGCAATGCATACAGATTTTTAAGAAAACATAAATTAATCAATGGCTCATACATATAGTACACAAATATTTACTTTGGAAACTCTTGAAGGGAGAAAACCAGCCTTCCTTGGTGCCTCACCTCTCAACTCTTCATTGTATTAATTTCACCATGCACAATACAATATATACAATATTTTAGGTATTCCACAGCTACCAAAACCTTAATCTCTTACACTAAAATAGCAAAAACCATACAAAATAGTCAAATCCCACCCACCCCCAACACACACATCCAAATAATATAACACATACTCAACAAGTACAAAAAAATATATGAAAAATACCATAAAAATGATATAAGATATAAGATAGTAGTATGAGATATTTTTGAAAGAAAATTTTAAAAATATAAGTTAATTTAAATTTTTTAATATTAATATGTTTTTAATGTTTTTATTTTGTATAAAAGAAAACTAATAAATGTTATGGTGCTTATATTTATCTAAATATATTTTTTATTGAATTGATATTCAATATGATCATGTTTCTAATATTTATGTGTGTTTTGTTTAAGATTATTTTTTTCATAAAAACATATTATTAATTTTAATATATATAAATGTGAAAAATTATATATTAAATTTGGTAAATAAAATATCATAAAAGAGTATGTATTTTTATGCTTTCTATGTTCATTATATTTAAGACATAAATCTTATTTGTTATTTTATTTTTTTCCATATTACATTGTTTCACAACTAACACTCTTTGTAATTATTTTTCATATTTTTTTCATTTTATGCTTTTTAAATTCATTAAATTTAATACATAAACCATTTTTTTATTGTTTTTTTTTAATATTGTAGAGTTTCACAATTAACATTTTTTGTAATTATTTTTTTACATTTATTTTCATTTTAATATGATTTCAATCAATTCACAAACTATATGATATTTTTCTTACTATCTCTTACAAAACTAGTTCTCAAGGCTTCCTTACAAAATCCATCATTTTCTACACAATATTCTTCTTCAATTTCTTTAATCTTCTCTTCATTTTCAAACTCTCCTTCATTTTCAAACTCCCCTAAATGATGGACATTAACTTATGCTAACAAGGACAACTACTAATGTGAAGAAGCATCCTTTAAATTTTCTATAATTTTTTTTTTTTTTTTAATCTACATTATCTACATATTCAAATTACAAACTTTTAGAAAAAAAATACCATAAATAATAAAAATTGAAATGATCTTTTATCAATACTATGCACGTCCATTAATATAATAAAAATAATGAAATCAAATAATTACACAATACCGAATAATATAATAGATTAATATTATTGATGATGTATTCCACGAAATATAACATATTTATTATTAGTTTTATATATCCTTTAATTTGAACATCCAATATTATTAATTTTATGTATCCTTTAATTTGAACATCCACTATCGAAGGTCGATGGAGGCGGCTGGATGGTAAATTCGTTCTCGCAGCGAAGGTCAGGTCTTGTGCTCAAACCCGAGCAAGGACGTGGTCTAGTCGCGAAAAAAAACTTAATTGGGCCAAGCCCGCATACCTTTAAGGTCGGCGGAGGTGGATGGATGGTAAATTAGTTCTCGCAACGAAGGTTGGGTCTTGTGCTCAAACCCGAGCAAGGACGTGGTCTAGTCGCGGAAAAAAGCTTAACTGGGCCAAACCCGCATACCTTTTAAGGTCGACGGAGGCGGCTGGATGGTAAAGTCATTCTCACAACAAAGGTCAGGTCTTGTGCTCAAACCCGAGCAAGGACATGGTCTGGTCACGAAAAAAGGCTTAACTGGGCCAAGCCTGCATACCTTTTAAGGTCGGCGGAGGCGGTTGGATGGTAAAGTCATTCTCGCAAGGAAGGTCGGGTCTTGTGCTCAAAATCAAGCAAGGACGTGGTCTAGTCGCAAAAAAATGATTAACTAGGCCAAGCACGCATGCCTTTGAAGGTCGGCGGAGGCAGCTGGATGGTAAATTCATTCTTGCAACGATGGTCAAGTCTTGTGCTCAAACCCAAGCAAGGATGTGGTCTAGTCACTGAAAAAAGATTAACTGGGCCAAGCCTGCATACCTTTTAAGGTCGGTGGTGGCGGTTGGATGGTAAAGTTGTTCTCACAATGAAGGTCAGGTCTTGTGCTCAAACCTGAGCAAGGACGTGGTCTAGTCACAAAAAAAAGATTAACTAGGACAGGCCCGCATACCTTTTTAAGGTCGGCGGAGGTGGCTGGATGGTAAATTTGTTCTCGCAACGAAGGTCAGGTCTTGTGCTCAAACCCGAGCAAGGACGTGGTCTAGTCACGGAAAAAATCTTAACTGGGCCAATCCCACATACCTTTAAAGGTCAGCGGAGGCGGCTGGATGGTAAAGTCGTTCTTGCAACGAAGGTCAGGTCTTGTTCTCAAACTCGAGCAAGGACGTGGTCTAGTCGTGGAAAAAATCTTAACTGGGCCAAGCCTGCATACCTTTTAAGTTCGGTGGAGGCGGCTGGATGGTAAATTTGTTCTTGCAACAAAGGTAAGGTCTTGTGCTCAAACCCGAGCAAGGGCGTGGTCTAGTCGCGTAAAAAAACTTAACCTGGCCAAGATCGCATACCTTTAAAGGTCGGCGGAGGCGGTTGGATGGTAAATTCATTCTCGCAAGGAAGGTCAGTTCTTATGCTCAAACCCGAGCAATGACGTGGTCTAGTCGCAGAAAAAAACTTAACTGGGCCAAGCCCGCATACCTTTTGGAAAAATTGATCTTGCGAAGGCGTGGCTCTGGAGAAATTTTCAAGCTAGGGTTTGACAGTTGCGATCTCAGCGGCGACCAATATGGTCACCAAAGGGGGAGGGATTGCAACCCCCTCATACAAGCAGGTAGTGGTGGACAGAGGGAAAGTCCCACGAGGCAGCAGTTTCAAAGAACCTCTGACAGGTACCTTGGGTTCAAGATCAAAAAAGAACCAAGAGGGAAACCAAGAAAAAATTGATCACATGGGGAAGGAGCCAGAGAAGCCCAGAACGACGCACAGGCAACGACGAACCCTAGTGGGGAAAAGGGGCACAACCCATGCAAACCTAAAACAACACTAATACCCAAGGTTATACTGGAAGACCCCCAAACGCAACTCTTCTGGGATCAGATGAAGATGCATGCACTGATCTGCAAGTTCATGGGCCTGTGGCCCACAAAAAAAATGTTGCACAACTGGATAAAATACCATTAGAAGCCAAGTGGAGAAGTGGAACTCCACCTGGTCTCGAAAGGTTTCTTCACTGTGGTCTTTATGAACCTGGAGGATAGGGATAAAGTCTTTGAGGGGGGGGCATATTTCCACGCCTTAGTGGGGCTGTACTTTCGTCCATGGAAGGAAAATTTCTCCCCAGAGAAAGAAACCTTTAAAAATGTCCCAATCTAGCTAAGGCTTTACTCCTTACCACTAGACTACTGGCTATCATCCACCTTCGAAACCATAGGGAACAAGATCAGAAAATATGTCAAGACATCAGAAGCTACTCTAAAAGGAAGATATACATCCTACGCAAGGATATACATCGAGATGGATGTTTTAGGAGCGCTCTCAGAAGCCATAAGCCTGGAGTTTAGGGACGAGGAATGGATACAAAGCATAGACTATGAGCATATCTCATTTCGATGCAGAATATGTCATGAACATGGACACCTACTGAGAGAATACCCTCTTAAAAAAAAAAAAAAAACGGAAAACACTAAGCTACAACAGGATGAGGACGGTTTTGTGATGCCAAATCACAAAGGTAGAGGAAACAAGAGACAAGGCAAGGCCCCAACAGGAAGCAACCCATAAGCCAGACTTAGAACAGAAGGAAGGGGCAGGCCCAACCAAGGGGAAGAAGGAGGGATGGAAAAGATGAAATATAAGGATGTGAGGGAACACACAACTCAAGAGAACACGGAAACTCCAAGCAACAAAGGTGAACAGGGAGGCAGTGCAAGTCCCAGGGAAGGAGGAAGCGAATATGCCAACACCCCAATGCAGGAAGCAGACAGAGATTCGGAAATGACTCCAAGTGAGGTAGGAATAGAGGACCCATATCTACCGAATATACTGGAGCAATGGAAAAGGCAGGGAGTAGACAATGTGCCAGCGGAGCAACTCGATCACATTCAATATCTCTTCCTCCTAAGGGAGGAAGCGAAATCCAGAGGGATCAATCACATGCATGGCGAGATAGGACACCTGGGAATCAAAACAGGCAATGGAAAACCACAAAACTCACCCAAGCAGGCAAGGCAGAAGAAAGGAAGAAAATCAAATAGTGTAGCCCTACAAGAACTAGGAGCTAAGTTGATAAACTCAGGTAAGATTAAAAATATCTTCCCAATTCCCTCCCACATGTTTAAATGAATATCATAAGGTGGAATATAAGAGGCCTAAATAACCCTAGAAAGCAAAGAATCCTTAAAAATAGATTGAGAAAGGAACAAACTCACCTATGTTTCATACAAGAGACAAAATGCACTTTAGACAGAATGGAAACAATCAGTAAAAAACATTGGAGGAAGTACAAGATGTTGGTTTTCGAAAGACAACAAACGGTGGGAGGTATCCTCACCTTGTGGAACCCACAATCGGTGAACCTACTTGCAGTAGAAGCCATGAGAAACACACTTTTTGTTAATATGAAAATCATAGGGAGCACAGAGGAAATTCTATGCACTAATGTGTATGGCCCCCAGGTGATGGAGGAAAAAAGGAGATTGCTCCTTGACCTAGAGAATCTAAAGGAGCATATCCGCAACCTCCATTGGATCCTGGAAGGGGATTTCAACATCATCACTACACTCGCGGAGAAAAAACGGGGCACCAGGAGATTGGACAGAGATGCGGAAGATTTCTCATCATTCATTGACACAATGAAGCTCGTGGACATCAGGACCACCTGGAACAAAGACTAGGTCACCAACAAATAGCTACAAAGTTAGATAGATTCTTGGTGTTGGAATCAATCATGTTGTAGGGACTAACTTTGGACTACAACATCCTCCCATCGGGGGGATTAGATCACTGGCCAATTCAACTGGAAGAAAATTTTCAAACCACACCGAAGAACATACCATTTAGATTTTAGAAGTTCTGGATCGACCATCCCACCTTCAAGGAGAACATCAACCAATGGTGGCAGGAGGAACTTCCGGACCAAATGACAAGGATGTTCAAACTTCACGAAAAACTCAAATACATCAAACAAAAACTCAAGGAAGTCTTTGGAAATATAAACCAGGGGAAAAGGAGTATCGAGGACAAAATGAGGAAACTACAGGAACAATGCATCAAAGAGGGATACACAGAGGATCGGAAAAAATAAGAGATACATTTGACCCAAGAATGGGAAGTGAGATGCCTGCAGGAAGAAACCCTGTGGCATCAAAAGTCCATAATAAGGTGGCTAAAGGAAGGGGAGAGGAATACCAAGTTTTTTCATAGAGCAATTATTGCAAGAAGATCCCACAATAAAATCTTGAAGATTAGGGATCAAGACGGGATCGGAAGAGAATCCCACCAGGAAATTGAGAATACACTGGTCAACCTCTTCCAGGGAATAGCCCAAGAACCAAACCAAGATAAACCAGAGGCCATACAAAGAATAACTCATCACGTCCCCAAGCTGGTCACAGAGGAGAAAAATGTTGGCTTAAGCAAACCCATTTCCAAGGAAGAAATTGACCAGGTGGTCCAGGAGATGCCCAACAAAAAGGCCCTAGGTCCATATGGTTTCACAGTGGAATTCTTAAAATCCTACTGGGAAGTGGTTAAGAATGATATTTATGGGGTGGTGGAGGACTCCAGGAGATCCGCATCCATACTGAAATCTTTAAATGCCACAATGATCACTCTAATCCCGAAAGAAAATGAAGCTGGAAACCCATATCGCTACATGCCTATAGCTTTATGCAATGTAGTTTACAAGATAATATCCAAATACATAGCCAATAGACTGAAACCACTACTTAACACACTGATTTCACAGGAACATGCGGGTTTTGTGGAAGGCAGACAAATCTTGGACAATATCATCTAAGCCCATGAGATCATTCACACGCTGAAAATCCAAAGGAGAGGGGGGATGATAATCCAACTTGATCTGGCAAAGGCTTACGACAAAATAAGCTGGCACTACATGGCTAAGACTCTAGAAGCTTTTGGGTCCGACCAACACTGGATCAACTGGATAGTCACTCTAGTCTCATCGATAAGCTAATTGCTACTAATCAATGGAGCCCCAACCAAACCTTTCTATCCATCCAGAGGCATAAGACAAGGGGACCCATTGTCCCCCTTCGTGTTCATTCTAATGATGGAAGGGCTAAGTAGAAGTATAAAAAGTGCAACTGCAGCTGGGGAATAAAAGGTATCAAACCTTATGAAAATTGTCCAACCTCCACATACCAACAGTTCATTGATGATACCCTACTCCATGGCACACCCACGGTAAAGGAAGCAAAGTCTTTCAAAAGAATATTATAAGACTTTAGGGAAGCCTCGGGGGAAGAAATAAACCACTCCAAATCCATGATATATTTCTTCAACACTAATCCAGCAATTCAGCGTAACTTGGCCAACATTCTGGGTTTTGACTGCAAAACGCTCCCAACGAAATACTTGGGAATCCCCCTGAAGGACAGAGCCTGCACCAAGGCCATGTGGGAAGGAGTTATCAACAAACTGTAGGAGAGGGTAAAAAATTGGACATATAGAGCCCTAAACCTGGTCGGAAGGCTTATCCTCACCAAAACGGTTCTTCAAGCAATCCCGACGTATATGATGTCAGTTTTCCCAGCCCCCAAAGGAATTCTAAAAAAGATAAGAGCCATCCAACGAGACTTCCTATGGTGCGGCGCAAAACATAAAAAGAAATGGGCCCTGGTGGCCTGGGATAAGGTATGCGTACCAAAAAAGCAAAGGCGACCTGGGGTTACAGGACCCATGGGTAACCAACGAAGCCTACGGGACAAAGCTCTGGTGGAGATGGGTAAAATACAATTCGGTACCGTGGAAAAACCTATGGAAGGCCAAGTATGCCCCGAACATAAGCGACCAGGAGCGAATTCGGTTCATGGGCACAAGGGAGGGATCAACCATCTAGAATCTTGCATGGCGCAACAAGCACTGGATCCAGAAACGCAGCTTATGAGAAGTCAGAAATGGTAGAACAACAAGGTTTTGGGAGGACACATGGCAATAGGAACCCAGAATGGAAAATCCGGATAGAGAGGAGCTTCAACAGGAAATGATTGGGCAAGGAAAAACAAAAATCCATCATTACTAGAAGTAAAGGGAAGGCAACACCAGGTGGTGGATCTGGGAAAAGATTAAGCCATAAAATAGAGCCCAGACCGAAACAATCACGAAAGAGGTGGAGGAATTGGGAAAAAGGAAAATTGGGGTCTCAGAAGAAGATGACCAATTGAGGTGGGGCAGGAAAAATGGGGGTGAATTCAACTTAAAAGAAGCACAGTATTACATCATGGGTTAGGACCAAGAAAATCCGAAGCAACAGTGGGAAAAAAATTGGAAAATCCCCCAATGGCCAAAAATCAAAATGTTCAAATGGCTTGTTCTACACAACCGAATTCTAACTTGGGAGAACCTCATGAAAAGGGATTTCATAGGGCCCTCTCACTGCCATCTCTGTCTAGACAAGGAGGAAACAACTAACCACCTCCTCGACAAATGCAGTTATACAAAAAATATTTGGGATTGGGTGGCATACAGCTTCCGCCAATCCAATACGATCCAAGGGAACATCAGCGCAACCATCAACAACTAGAATGAGGGTTACAGTGAAAATGAAATGGTGAACCTCTGCTGGACTCTAACGTCGGGAATGATCATCTGGGAAATCTGGAAAGAACGGAACAGGCGCATATTCAGGAATGAAAGCATACCATCAGAGAGGATAAAGAATATAATAATAGCTCAAATAAGAGAAATGGTGTAGAGACGCAACTACAATATGGATAAAGAACAACTCACAGACCAAGACTCCTAGATCATGGACCTTTTAACTGAAAAGTTGGTGCAACAACCTAACTGTAGGGCGCAACCCACAACTCCAGATAAGAGCCCTTAACTGGACTCCCCCTCCATTAGGGTTCCTCAAACTGAACTTTGATGGGCGGAAAAAGGAAATCTAGGAGTGGCAGGGGCAGGTGGTGTGATAAGAGATAGTGGCGGCAACATCATCTGATTGTACGCTAGGAGCATGGGAAACTCAACCAACAACGCGGTGGAATTTGGAGCCCTGGAACTTGGCCTTGAAATCCTAAGTCCTAAAAGGATGACAAACATCATCATGGAAGGTGACTCCACCCTAGTTATCAACACGATGAAAAGACTCCAAAATGGCACCAGAGTGGGCAAGGTTCAACGCCACTGGCGCCTAGCACACTCCCTACAGAAAATCCAGGAACATCTAAGAAATCTAAACACAGTGGAGTTGCGTCGGGTGCACAGGTTAGCGAATGCGCTAGCGGACAGGCTCACCAATGAGGGGGTCGGCAAGGAAGACCCAAAACTAGACGACACCTGGATCAACATTCTGTATGGGCAACTCAGAACAGTCTACAACCACCTTGCAGAAAAATATCGTGAAGGCAAGTTAAGCTTGGAAGGTCACATCGAGGAAGATATCGCAAGGCCCCGCGGAAGGTACGCGGGCCCTAGGTAGGATAGGATGGCCCAATACTCTGACACTAATCATCATGCAAGATTATAATAAGTAGTAGACGGACGAATGAAAGCAAGGCCAATATGCCAGTAAGAGGCATGGGGAAAGCCCGAGTGAAAGGCCAGGGAACAAGTCGCATGCAACGAATGATGTAAGGCATGTGGGGCAGATGATAACCCAGATAGACCCACTAGGAAAGGTACAGGTACGAAGAGCATTACAACCGGATCACAAGCGAGCAAGGGCAGTAACCGTACAGGGACAAAGGACGACCCATCATGACCATCTGAGCCTTAACAGGAAAATTGACGAAAGTGCACATCACCGCGAGCAAACCAATATTGAAAGGATGGGCTCACATCAGGGAAAGGTCAATAAGAAGAGGGATACCAGAAATAGATGCAATCAGAAGGAGCTCAACAGTAGGGATTTTCACAAAGTCTAGGGGAGGGACAGGAAGAATACCTGGGAAGTGAGGCACAAGTTGAGTAACCAGCACAAGAGTTGCGACACGCAGAGTAGGATGGTATGTCTAAAGTAAATGCACAGGAAAAGGAACCCCCCTAGGAAGGAAGTTTCGAACAATTCGAGGCGAAAAACAAGAATGGCATAGGCCACGAAATATGCGAAGGGCACCTTCCAAACTCGGGTTGTGCCGAAGGGGAAGGAAACCATCACCCGGTGGGAGAAGGACTTAAAGAACAAGTGCAAAGGTAAAGCGCGGGATGCATTGGTATAGGAAGTAGACTGGGTAACTGATATGGGGGCCACGCAACCCAGGGAAACCCTCTTCTAAAAAATGGTGGAGATGGCATGGATAACTAAGATGATGATCAAAAAAGTAATTTCAGAGAGTGAAGAAGCCAAGAAGGAGGAGAACAAGGAAAACAAGACAATGTTGGATGAGATCCTGCGTCACCTCAGTAGTCTGGAAACTATTACCAAATTGTTAGTAGAGGTAGAGAAGGACCAGAAAAGAAAGATGGAGAATTTGGCTACCCAGTTACACCTCTACCTACGTTATGTTCATCACATGGACATCACGCTCGTCGATGGACATGGTTCACCAGCTCAAATCAGGAAGACTTTCACGACCTCACAAAAGGAAAATAACAAGAGCCAGGAAGATGGTGGGAAGGAGCTCCCCCAGGTGCAAAAACACTTCATCGTTTGGGATTAATGAATTGGCAGTCTATGGGCAGTCATGCCAGGCCTAGTTAGGTTAGCGCAAATATATTTCTCGCTTTGGTTTAGGAGGATGTTTTTAGTCTCTTCCTTTATATATATGCTCTTTCGTCCAACTGAACTTGGAAGGTCTGGTCTGGTTTCCCTTGGTGGAAGACCAGAACCATCCCTCGCTAATTACAAATTGCACAACTAGGGACCCCCTGGCCTGGGTTCCTTCTAGGCAGACCATGAGGCCCACCTTTTGTATCATATTATCTTCAGTAATATAGATCCTTACAAAAAAAAAAAAAACATCCACTATCATTATTTTTATTTATCCTTAATTTGAACATCCAATTGCTCAAACAATGAAACTCCATCATATAAAATCTATGATTTGCATCGAGCTAACCCTTTATCAAAACATTTACAACTTTAAATTTATACACGTTTATATTTTTGGACCATATTTGTTTTTGTAAATGAGTGTGAAAAAACTATATTACTGTAGAAGATTATAGTATAAAAAAGATGCAGGGGCTCCCAGGATCTGTCGGGACAGAAACTAGATCCGAGGTCTCTGGAATTCAAGGTCTAGATATCATCGGGTAGGCCTGGGTCACCACCATGGGAAACCAACCCAAACCTCCATAATCCAGTTTGACAAATAGAGGAAACTGAGAAAGAAAAGAAAACATAAGCATGTGGGATTAGCTCCTACACTGAGAGACTCAACTGGGGTTGGTCTTGCATTAGTTCAGGTTGATGGGGTTCTCTTCATCTCATTCTCGTTGTGCCTCGTCCTCCTCCCTCTGTTCCACCAAGTGTTGCTTTTCGATGTACGCAGGGGTTCCATTTCTGTCAGTCAGAGTTATTTCTATATGGTGGACATATTGTAGATAGAGATTAAATTTCCCTACCATCTGCTCCAGTTTCTCCTGCTGACTTCGTTGGTATTCTGCAAGTCTTTTAACCCTCACCTCCAAGTTGCTTAGGCGGTTGAGAATACCTTTGCGCTCTTTCTTCTGTTCTCTAGTTTATGTTATGTTGGTCTCACTCCGGTTCGCACACATCTTTCCTATCAGCAATTTTGTTTTCCAGGCTTCCTCCATCGTCCTGTGGTAGAGAGTTGTCCTAGGTTGTGTGGCTCTGGGGTCCCTTATCCCCCCTGCTTCCTGGGAAAGTTTTGTCTAGGCTTTGCTTCTGCGAGCATTGTTGATTTTTCTCTCCCATTTTTTGATGGTCGTCTTTCCTTTTGTGTCTACCTACTTGAGGAAGGTACTCTTTGCTTCCCTAGCCACCTGTTCAATTCGTGTCGTCCTCCAGTCGCTCTGTGAAGGTTTTGTCCCCTGGGATCCTCTCTTACTACTAGTTTTCTTCATGCATACCATCTTATCTTGCAGATGGTGGTTCTTGCATTAGGTTCTTCCTATGTTCCACTTCATCTCTTTCTGGTATGTATAGTGGTCGTTGTGATTGCTTTGCTTTGATCTGTGGTTTTTTCTGTTATCCCTTCTTTTATGGTGTCGACCCAACTGTGGTCACATCCTTGCAATCATGGCCTCCACATCAAGGTGGTTCTTCAGTTCTCTATCATATGTTCCATAGAATGTGTTTTTAATGACCTTGTCATTATCCATGTGCCAATGCTTCTCCCTATTCATTGTACGCCTTTCCTTTCCCCGTCCCATAGTTGTACTTAGGTGAGGTGTTCCCTGTCGTTCTTCATCCTCCACCGCCTGTGGGTTATATTTTCGGCTTTCCCACTATCGGCCTTTGTACTTCTTTTTATTGACGGGACTTTGGTGCCATACTTTAGTCTGAAGTGTGATCTGTGTCTGCATTTGTAGCCTTGTTTGATTGGTGGCCAATCGGATTTGGCCTAGATCCTACGTTCCCTCCATTGCCTATTGTTCCTCCATTCTTGTCGTAACTTTTCGTACTATGACTTTTGTCCCAGTATTTTGCCACAAGTTGGGAGCAATCTGCTCTGAATTGACCTTGCGGGATGTTCCTCTAGATTGTGTCCAATTCTGGAGATTCTCTATCAACCTCCTCGTTTTCTATTATGTCTGCCAGTCCATTTGTTGACCTCCAAACCCAACACAACTCTACTGTGATCCATGTCCACAAGTGCCCTTGGATTTTTTCCAGTAGGTGGGCCAATCGCCAGTGCCTCTGGATTTTACCCATTCTAGTACCATTTTGGAGTTTCCTTACTGTGTTGATTACCATTGCAAAATCTCCTTCCACTATAACATTTTTCATCCCCTCCCGTCTTAGAATCTCCAGGCCAATCTACATGGCTCTGAATTCTGCGACATTGTTGGTTGAGTTGCCCAGACTTCCCATGTACAACCATATGATGTTTTTTTTGTTGTCCTTGATTACTCCACCAACCCTATTCTTCCTAAGTTGCCTTTCGTCACCCCGTCGAAATTCAACTTGAGTGACCCTGAAGGTGGTGGTTTCCAGTTGCGCTCAATGATTTGGAGTTGCGGTGATTGTCTGCATTGATTGGGGTTGCGTCAACCATTCAGGTGGAAGACCTCTAGGACTCAGGAATCCTGATATGTGGGTTGTGCTCTGCCTACCTGGCAGTTGCGGCTCATCATCGTCTCTCGTATCATGGAGATTATTGTTTCCTTGATCTTCGCTTATGTCCATCTTTGGTTTTTGAAGATGTGTCGGTTCCTTTCCTTCCATATCGACCATATAATCATTCCTGGGGTGAGGATCCAGCAGAGGTTCACCTCTTCTTGTTCATTGTAGTTCTCTTTCTAGTGATTGATGGTTTCGGCAATGTTACCTCGACTCTTGTCGGACTGACGAAAGATACTTGCCGCCCAGTCCCACTGTTCTACAATGTAGGCGCATTCGTCGAGGAGATGGTTTGTTGTTTCCTCCTGGGCTTGACACAGATGACATCTTGACGGACCAGTAAGTCCTCTTTTCCTTAGGTTATCCCAAGTTAGGATGCGGTTGTGTATTATTAGCCACTGGAAAATTTTGATCTTTGGCCATTGGGTGTTGTTCCAAAGCTTATCCCAGTGTTGCACTGGGTCTTCTTGATCTGGGTCTGCCATATAGTGTCGGACTTCTTTCAGGTTGAATTCCCCTCCATCCTTTTGTCCCCACCTCAACTGGTCCTCTCCTTCCTTGACTGTTATTTTTCGTCTTCCCAGTTCCTCCTCCACCTCTTTTATTGTTGTTGCGGAAATAACATTGGTCTGTGGGATAATCTTGTCCCAGGTTCTCCATTTGTTGCGGTCTGTTTCCTATTTCCAGTATTGATAGAAATTGATTTTACCTTGTGTGATGAGGTCCTGTTGGATTATCCCTCTGTCCGGGTTTTCCATCCTTGGTTCTTGTTGCCATGAATCCTCCCAGAATCTGGTTGTTCTACCATTCCTGATTTCCCAAAATCTATATGTCTGGATCTAGGATTTGTTGCGCCAAGCTAGATTCCAGATTGTTGAACCTTCCCTAGTTCCTCCAAAGCGGATTTTGTCCTGGTATCTTATGTCCAGGGCGTATTTTTCCTTCCATAGGTTTACCCAAGGTGTTGTAGTTTCTTTAACCCAGTGCCACCAAAGTTTCACCCCATAAGCATTATTGGTCATTTGTGGATCTTGTAGCCCCAATCCTTCTTTGCTTTTTGACCTGCAAACTTTGTCCCGGGCTACCAGGGCCCATTTTTTCTTAGCTTCCACTCCTCGCCACAAGAAGTCCCTCTGGATGGATCTTATTTCTGTAGGACCCTCTGTGGAGTAGGAAAGACTGATATCATGAATGTTGGGATTGCTTGTAAGATAGACTTGGTTAGGATCAGTCTGCCTGCTAGGTGGAGGGATCTATACATCTAGTTTTTTACTCGCTCCTATAAGATGTTTATTACTCCTTCCCAAGTTGACATTTTATACACTTTGTCTGTCAATGGAACCCCTAAATAATTGGTTGGGAGTGTTTTTCTTTCAAAGCCTAGAATGTTGGTCAGATTCCTTTGGATAGCAGGATTGGTGTTAAAAAGAAGAACTACGACTTGGAGTGGTTGATCTCTATGCCCGAGGCTTCCCCAAAGTATTTGAGGATTCGTTTGTAGGCTTTGGCTTCCCTGACAGTGGGTATGTCGTGGAGTAAGGTATCATCTACAAACTGTTGGTGAGTATAAGTAGGGAAGTTTTCAAAGGGTTTGAGCCATGTTATTTCCCCAGTTGCGGTTGCGCTCTTTATGCTCTGGTTGAGGCCTTCCATCATCAGGATGAAAAGGAAGGGGGGCAGTGGGTCTCTTTGTATGATACCTCTCGTGGGCCAAAAAGGTTTGCCGAGGCTCCATTGATTAGTAGCGAGTATCTTGTTGTGGACACAAGAGTAACAATAAAGTTGATCCAGTGCTGGGTAAAAACAAAAGCTTCCAAGGTATTGGCAATATATTGCTAGCTAATTTTATCATGAGATTTTTCCAAGTCTAGTTGTATTAACATCCCCCCCCTCTTCTGGAGCTTCAAGGTGTGAAGGATATCATGGGCCTGGATGATGTTGTCCATTATTTGTCTTCCTTCCACAAAGTCTGCATGTTCTTGCAAGATCAGTGAAGGTAGGATGGGTTTCATTCTATTTGCTATAAATTTGGAGATTAGCTTATAAACCACATTGCATAGTGCTATAGGTCTATATTGGTCAGGGGTTTTGGTTTCATTTTATTTGGGGATTAGTGTGATCATTGTGGAGTTTAGTGCTTTAAGGATGGAGGCGGACCTTCTAGAGTCTTCTACTACCCTATAAACATCATATTTGACGATTTCCCAGCAGGATTTGAAGAATTCCACTGCAAAGCCATCTGGACCCGGTGCCTTGCCACTGGGCATTTCCTGTATAGCTTGGTCAACTTCCTCCGTGGTAATTGCTTTGTTCAGGGAGGTATTTTGTTCCTCTATGACCAGGCATGGAATATGCTAGGTTATTCTTTGAATGGCTACCGATATGTCTTGGTGGGGTTCTTGGGATATCTCATGGAAGTGTTTGACCAGAGCGGTTTCAATCTCCTGGTATGACTCACGCTCGATTCCATCTTGGTCCTTGATCTTCAGGATTTTGTTGTGGGCTCTTCTGGCCATGGTTGTTCTATGGAAGAACTTGGTGTTCTTCTCTCCCTCCTTTAGCCATCAGATGTGGAACTTTTGACGCCAGAGTGTTTCTTCCTGCTAGCATCGTGCCTCCCATTCTTGGGTCATTTGGAGCTCTTCCTTTTTCCGGTCCTCCGTATAGCCTTATAGAATGCAAGTTTCTTGGAGTTTTTTCATTTTTTATGCTATGTCATTTTTTTCTTTGTTTATATTCCCAAAAGTTTCCCTATTCCACTCTTTGAGCTTAATTTTAATGTACTTAAGTTTCTTTTGCAGTTTGAACATTCTTGTCCCTTGCTCCAGTTGCTCCTCCTGCCACCATTGTTTGATTATTTCCTTGAAAGTCGGGTGATCTATCCAGAATTTCTCAAATCTGAAGGGTCTTTTCTTAGGTGTTGATTGGAAGCCTGCTTCCAGTTGCACTGGACAGTGATCAGAGCCACTCCAGGGAAGGATGTTGCAATCTAAGGTTAGCCCCTACATAATAATTGACTCCGGTAGAAGGAATATATCGAGTCTTGTAGCTACCTGATACTGTTTCATCCGTTTATTATTCCAGGTGAACTGGCCATTCTTGGTTTGGAGGTCTACCAACATCGCTCTGTCTATAAAATGTGAAAATTACTCTACCTCCCGATCCAATCTTCTTGTACCTCCTTTCTTCTCCGCAAGTGAAGTGATGATGTTGAAGTCCCTTGCCAGGATCCAGTGGAGGTTGGTGGATCGGGCTTTGATATCTTCTAGGTCTCTGATCATTCCTTTCTTTTCCTCTAGCCCATCGGGCCCATATACATTAGTGCAGAGAATCTCCTCCGTGTTTCCAATGATTTCCTTGCATACCGTAAGGATGTACTTGGTTTCTTCGGTTGTTATTAGATTTAGAATTTGTGGGTTCCACAAAGTGAGAATACCGCCTGACCTTTGGTGATCTTCAATGACCACCATATTGTATTTACACCAGTGTTGTTTACTGATTGCTTCCATTCTGTCGGTAGTGCATTTCGTTTCTTGAAGGAAACATAGATCTGGTTGCTCCTGCTTTAGTTTAGTCTTAAGGATTCTTTGATCTCTTGCGTTGTTTATGCCTCTTATATTCCATGTTATAAATTTAATTTAAACATATGGGGGTGAGTGGGGAAAGAGTTTCTTGATCTTACCTGAGTTTATCAGTAGCGTGCCCAGCTCTTGCAGTGCTACACTATTTGTTTTTCTGCCTTTTTTCCTCCTCGTTTGCTTGGGTGATAGCTGCAACTATCCCTCTCCGGCTTTGACTCCTAGGTGTCCTATCTCCCTGTGTGTGCGTTTTTGTCCTGTGGCTTTGGCTTCCTCCCATAGGAGAAACAAGTACTGGATGCGGTCGAGTTTCTCTATTGATACGTTATTGACTCCTTGCTTTTTCCATTGTTCCAGTATGTCTGAGAGGTCTATCCCTTCTCTTTCCACCAAGTCCCTGAGATCGAGGTCTTTTGTGCCGACTTCGCTCAGGTTCATCTCTGCATCTCCCTTTGTGTCTTACATGGCGGTGTTATCGTCTTTTGTTTCTCTGACCATTGGGGTTGCGCAAATCCCCTGCATGGTCGTGTTTCTTGGCTGGTGGGTAGCCTCTTTTGTTGCTTGGTATCTGACTTCTTGGGATTTTTCCGAGTCTCTTTCATCTACTGTCCCTTTGTTTGTTTGTTCCCTCCCTTCCTTTTTATTCCTGGTCTCCTGGTTATTTCCTGCCATGGTTTTATTTTTCTTTTTATTTGCTTTGTTCATGTGGTTCGGTGTTATAAACCCTTCCTCATCTTATTGTGTTTTGGGGTTCACCGCTTCCTGCCTTTTATTAAGAGGGAATTCTCTAATAAAGTGGCCATGATTGTGGCATCTTCTACATCTAAAGGGGATCTATTCATAGTCTATGTTTTGGATCCATTCCTCATCCCTGAATTCCAGGCTTATGGCTTCTGGGAGTGCTCCAGAAACATCCATCTCTATGCAGATTCTTGCATACGATGTGTATCTTCCTTTTAGGGTAGCTTCTGAGGTCTTCATGTATTTCCCTAGTTTGTTTCATATTTCTTCAAAGGTGGAGGGAAACCAATAGTCTAAGGGTAATGAATAGAATCTCAGCCAAACCGGTACCTTTTTGAAAGTTTCTTTTTCAGTGGAGAAGTTTTCTTTCCAGGGTTGCATGTATAATCCAGTTGAGGCGTGGAAGTATGGCCCTCCCTCGAAGACTTTATCCCTATCCTCCAGGTTAATAAAGACTATTGTGAAGAAGCCCTTCGAACTGAGGTGCAGCTCTACTTCTCCATTTGGCTTCCAGTGATATTTGATCAAGTTGCATAGTGTTATTTCTGTGGGCCATGGCCCCATGAACTTGCATATGAGTGCATGCGTCTTCATCTAGTCCCTATAGAGTTTCATTTGTGGATCCTCCAGTATCACTTTGGGTATCATTATTGTTTTGGGCTTACATGGGTTGCGCCATTCTGTCCCATTGGCCTTTATGGTCTCGTGCGCCTCATTTTGGGTTTCCTTTGCTTCTTCCTCCGTGGTCTCATTTTTGTCCTGGCTTTTTTCTTAGCGCTTCCTTTGGTTTGATCCCGAGGTTCCTGTCGTTGGTGCCTTGAAGACTCTGCCTCTTTTCCCCTTCCCTCTATCCACCACTACTTGTTTGTATCAGGGGGTCCCCTTACCCCCCCACTTGGTGCTCATGCTGCTCTCTGCTATGGCCGCGACTGTCAAGCCCTAGCTTGCCGCGACTGTCAAACCCTAATGTTCTCACATATAAAGACCAACATTAAGAAAAAAAAAAATTGACCATATTATTTAAACAAATATCTCTCTTTTTATTAACAAGTTTTCATAGAGATATTGTGTAAAAAATAAAATAAAATGACCAATCTTGATATGATAAAAAGTGTAGGATTTGCTAGAAAAATCAATATAAATATTTTAATGAATTCTTAAAATTTTACGACATAAATAAGTACAAAGTCATAAAAAATATATTATATAAATAAATAAGAAAATATTTTACATTTGTCTTGGCTATATTTTAAGAAAGTAAAGGGAGAAAACCATCCTTTCTCCTCTCAACTCTTCATTGTATTAATTTCATTATGCACAATACAATATATACAATATTTTAGGTATTCCACAGCTACCAAAACTCAAATCCCTTAATCGGAGATTAATTTAGAAAATGGCTAAACTAGCCAAAAAAAAAACTAAAATAACAAAAATCATCCAAAACTGTCAAATTTGACTCACTCCCAACACACACATGCAAAGAATATAACACATACCCAACAAGCACAAAAAGAAATATGAAAAAAACTATAACGATGATATAAGATAGTAGTATGAAATATTTTAGAAATAAAATTGTTGAAGTATAAGTTAATTTAAAAATATTAATATTAATATGAATATTTTTTTTAAATATTTTTGTTTATTATAAAAGAAAAATAATGCCCTCGGATGGGGTGCCACGCAGATAGAATGCAACCCAAGCCATTTATGAGGCATGTCGCCACCCTCGCCTTCAATTCTTGGATGGAGGACAACATTCATCGCGCTCCTTGGCAAGTTGGACAGTTCCCTCGCGCGGGTTTAATGGAGCTCTCAGTGTGCCATGGAAGATGGATGATGATGGGTACAAGAGGCACATGAAAGGTCACCTCAGCTCCCCTGGCGCTCTTCCATTTCATCCGGGTTTTTTATGGCTCGTTCCACTCGACTTAGTTTTCGCATTTGTGCTTTGCTTTGTTCAATCTCCCAGCTCTACGTGCTCTTCCGCTAAGTTTTGTCTGGTTTTCCTTATTTTCCATGCCCCAAGAGCGTGGAAAGACCAAGAGGGGTCCTTCTTGGTATTGTTATGTAGTCAGGCAGAGACGCCTCTGCAAGCTTGCCCAGGCTTCTTCAACCGCATTGATTCGAGGGAATAAGGAGCCAAATTCACCTCTAATGGCTTATGTAGAGGAGGAAATTCCAGAGGAACCAATTATGGTGTCGTCATATTCCCTCCTCTACATAGTTTCAGACCCCCAAGACCGGCCTAGCACCAATCTCCTTGCAACTTCTACAGCGAAAGCCATGGATGGGGCGACTTGTATAATCCAAGAAAAAATTCCTTTAGTTGACCGCCTGGTTGAACCTCCACCGCCCACCTCAGCCATGGCCCGAGATTCACACTCACTTTTCCTCCTGGCACCAGAACATCTGGGCTCATCTTCGAGATGTGGAGGGACATGATGGAGCAGCTCCACATGCACACTCTTCTCAACAACAGACTTGACATCTTGTTTGATGCGTTCTCGTGCACGCAAAGTTAGCAGCATTGCCCAACCTACGCGCAACCTTACATCTTCACTCCTCACAGTGACACTCATGATAACAGGTTTTAATATCTCTTTTAATGAAGGAATCTCTTAGGCTCTTTGCACCTCCTCTACAAAAACACGGATTTTTTGTACTCCTGTTCAGTTTTCTTATTTTGTGCTATGTCCATATTTTCAAGCCATGTTCTATTTAGACTTCTTGTTGCATGTTCAGACAACTCTATCTCAATACTCTTCTGCCACCTGTTCTGATTTCCAAATGTTTAGCGTAACAGGTGGCAACTTTTTTTTTCCAACCAGAACAACAGAGTGCCATCTGTTTCAGTTTCCACTAGCTTGGATGAACAGGTGCCAGGCCCTAGAACATGATTTGATATGTACAATCACAGTTGTTTTATGAGGAAATAACACTTTTTTATTTACAAAATAATAATCACGTTTCTAATATTTACGTGTGTTTTGTTTAAGATTATTTTTTTCATAAAAATATATTATTAATTTTAATAATATATAAATGTGAAAAATTATATATTAAATTTTCATAAATAAGATGACTATATCATCAAAGAATATGTATTTTTATGCTTTTTAAATTCATTAGATTTAATACATAAATCCTCTTTATTATTGTTTTTTTTTCCATATTTCAGGGTTTCACAATTAACATTCTTCGATATTATTTTTCATATTTATTTTCATTTTTGTGCTTTCTAAATTTATTAGATTTAAGGCAAATCTTTTTTATCATTGTTTTTTTTTTCTTTCATATTGTAGAGTTTCACAATTATCACTCTTTACAATTATTTTTCACATTTATTTCCATTTTAATGCATGGTTACAATTCATTTACAAATTATATGATAATTTCCTCACTATTTTTTACAAAACCAGTTTTCAAGACTTCTTTACAAAATTCATCATCTTCTACATACTATTATTCTTCTTCTTCAATTTCTTTAATCTTCTCTTCATTTTCAAAGTCCCCTATATAATGGAGATTAAGCTATGTTAAGAGGAACATCTGCAAATTTCTACATACTATTATTCTTCTTCTTCAATTTCTTTAATCTTCTCTTCATTTTCAAAGTCCCCTATATAATGGAGATTAAGCTATGTTAAGAGGAACATCTGCAAATGTGGATGAGAATTCCTTCAATTTCTCTATAAAGTTTAAAAAAAAAAAATCTACACTATTTACATATTCAAATTACAAACTCTCAAAAACAAGAATTTCAAAACAAAAATTGCCATAAATAATAAAAATTGAAATGATTTTTTATCAATACTATGTACACACATTCGTAAACATTTTATTATATTAATGAAATCAAATAATTACACAATACCAAGTAATATAACAAATTAGTATCATTCATGATGTATTTATTCCACGAAATATAACATATTTATTATTAGTTTTATTTATCCTTTAATTTGAACATCCAAATATTATTAATTTTACTTATCCTTTAATTTGAACATCCAATATTATTAGGTTTATTTATCCTTTAATTTGAACATCCAATCGCTCAAACATTTAAACTGCATCTTATAAAATCTATGATTTGCATCAAACTAACCCTTTATCAAAACATTTACAACTTAAAATTTATACACGTTTAATTGTTTCGTCTAAAAAAAATTCCTTTAAGCATGTTATTTAAACATCCATCTACTCTTATTAACGAGTTTTCCATCAATATATAAAATTCCTTAAACATATTATTAAAACAACTCTCTCTATTTTTATTAACAAGTTTTCCATCAAGATATTGTGTAAAAAATAAAATAACATATTCTCGGTATAATAATGACCTTGAAAAAAAAAACATTAGAAATATTTCTAATGGCATCTTAAAATTTGACAACATAAATAAAGACAAAGCTATAAAAAAGATATTATATAAATAAACACAAAAATATAAAATATAAAATATATTATATAGAATATATAATATAAAATATTTTGCAGTTGTCTCAATGATATCTTAAGAAATTATGAGATAAATTTTAATACATAAAACTAAAGAAAATAATATAATTATCTTGAGACATTGAAATTCCTATCTTAAACAGTTTTATGAATCCCTTCATATTATGGAAAACTTTCAAATCCTTTCTATAGAGGAAGAATTTTTTTCTATAGAAGACATAGAGTTTGGGGTTAAGTGGCTCACAAAAGGGAAAGCTAGGGACATCAAAGTCTACCAAGCAAAAATCTTAAAAATTGGAGGGTCTATCATCATCCCTCACATCCATAAGCTCTTTAATTTATTAGTCATTTAGGGCTTCCTTAAACCTTGGACTCAAAGCCTCATTGTACTTATTTTAAAAGCGGAGATAAAAACAATCCCTTTAATTATAGGACCACTATGATTAGCTTCATTTTAGGTTGTATGGATTTATTTTGGAAAAAAGTTCAATGTATGGGTAGAAAGTCACATAAAAGGAGCTAAAGGCTAGGCCAAATTTAAGAGCTATCATTTAATTGTGTACCACATTGTTATGTTGAAGATCAATGCAGAGGAGTGTTGAAATAATGAAACCAATCTCATGTGTTGTTTCAATGTCTTTAAAAGATCATTTGATGCCGTCCCTAGAACTAACCTTTGGATTAGATTAGAAGAGATAAAAGTTTATTTTGAGTTGAGAGTTGTTGTAATAAGGTTGTACGAGAATGTTATTGTCAATTTAGGAATATTGAGGGATGGTTGAAAGAAATTAATTGTAATATAGGAGTTATGCAAGGTTTCCCCCTACCCCCAACCCTTTTTGGCATATACATGACAAGTTAGAGATTTGTTTGGAAGAATCAAATTGTGTTGACCCAACTATAGCTATTATAGTCATCAACCTTCTTCTTTACGTTGATGATATTGTTCTTATGGCAAGGAGTCCCTATGATCTTGACAAGCAACTAAAAAATTTCAAGGATTTTTTCTCTAGTACGAATATGACCATTAATACTAACAAAAACAAAGGTTATGATAATTAAATCCAAAAATATCACTTATGCTAATTTCGTTAATGACAACAACAGCTTGGAGGAAGTGACATCATACAAATATATCAGAATCAGTCTTCATCACAAGCTTAACTAAAACTCTAAGCTCCTTTTATGCCAACGCACTTTGTTGTTGCTCAATCCAATGCTTAGTACAAGCTTAGATTCTAACATAGTTGTTATACATATAAATAAAAAAACTAGTGGCTTTTTTTTAAGTAAAAGGAAGGTAATTATAAATAGAATTTACAATTACTAACTTGTAAATCATTGGCCATTGCATATCATGTTTATTTTTTACCAAGTTTTGATGATAAGGAGGAATGATTATTTATAACTTGTTTTCATAAACGAACCGATAAAAGTCTTGCTTTACGGCTCACCTCAATAAAGCAGCAGCATCATGTCAACTAACATTTCATAAAAACATTACACCAAGACCCCAAATTGTACGTAATCATAATGAGATGCTCCTTCTCCAACATCCATAGTGTTTGTATGTTTTATTCTTTACAAAGTGTAATTATTCCACAACATATTTAAAGTAGAAAATCCTTGTGAGCGCTCACATTATGGAAGAAACATGATTTTAAAGCATTAGCCAATAAGAGATCCAAAGGTTATCCTTCCAAACATCATTGTAAACATGGAAGAAATTGCATTTGGTTTTAACTAATCTCTTCATTTCATTTATATTTTATGCTCATATTAGTTAAGCTTGAGTGGGAACTATTTAAAAGTTATATTTTTATTATAAGTTATTATATTTGAATGGTCTAAAATATTTTAAGTAATTATATTTGAATGGTATGAAATTAAATGTAAATTTTTAATAAATTAATAAAACAAATGTTTGTAAAAATAAATAAAATATATGAAATTAAATGTAATTTTTTAATAAATTAATAAAACAAATGTTTGTAAAAATAAACGAAATATATATTTTATTTATTTTTACAAACCTTTGTTTTATTAATTTATTGAAAATTTACATTTAATTTCAACCTTGTTAATAAATCATTCAAATATAATATTATATGATATATGTTATATTTTTTTTATAAATATTTATTAAAATAGAAAAATGTTTTTTTCTTTTTTCTTTTTACANCATGTTAATTGAAAATATGTTCATATCCCCTGGTTGGGGTGACACGTTGTACAACACTGCCACCTGGTATAGCGCCCAGCCTCGTATTAAATGTGGCAGGCCGCTCCCCATCTATTCAACATTAACGATGGGAGCAGGTCATTACAACCGACCTCCGAGTGAGCGACTTCTCCCTCGCGGGAAAGGGTCGACCCTGCAAGCATTTACTATGGAAGATTTAATGCGAAGCCATGTTTCGTCGTCCCACAAGCTTGTGAAAGAGAGGAGGCATGGCACATTCAACTCATTCTTGCTCTGCAACTTTCCGTTGTTTGTGAGCTCTGGTGCGTTTTTCTCTACATCCTTCTGAATTTTCGGAGCCCTGGTGTGTTTGATACTCACTCCTTCACCACTATGCCTAGGGAGCGAGGAAAAGCTCGTTAGGGGTCGGCTTGGTACACCCACACTGCTCAACGACAGAGGAGACAACATTTGGAAAGAGCACTCTCGCTAGCCAACTCCATTCTTCGTCAGAGAGCACAGGCAACCCGTCTCTCACTCCAGGCGTATGCAATTGAGTCTGCGATGGAGGAGCGCGCTCAGACCCCTCCAAAACAGCTCTCACTCTCAGATAATTGGTAACCCACAGGCACTACGCAGGAAGAAAATACTCCAACTACGCTTGAAACTCAAGCCAGAAGTAGCATGATGGGGAGGCTTGATGAGGAATTCCCAACCTATTATGTCGAGGAAGTGCCTTACACGGAAAACACTACGACTGCCCCGGAACCTCAAGCAAGAGGCAGCACGAGGGGGGGGCTCTGTGAGGAATTCCCAACGTGTTATGTCGAGGAGGTGCCTTACATGGATTGGGTCTCGCAGGGGACCTGCGCGGTAATGGTGCACCATACAGACATAGCAGCCATGGACAAGGGTGTGGGAAATGCAGACACTGAGGCGATTATTCCAAAGAAGCTACAAGGGAAATGAAGGTCACTCCGGGCGAGGGTGACGAAACCCCGGCGCCAACTCCCAACCGAACCATGCATGGACATACTGGTGCCTGGCCACCCTTCCTCCATGCAACACACTTGGATCTAGTGTTTGAACTACGAGGACAAATGGCATACCAGGAGCATAGGGCTCTCCTAATGGGACAACGGTTGGATATTCTTCTGGACACGTACTCCAATGCCCCGGCAAAGAAAAAATGCCCAACGTGCGCCCAGTCGTTTGTCATGTAGGCCAGAGTAGCGCGGCAGGAGGACGAGGATGAAAGACCACCGGGTATTTGATCTAAGTCAATTTCAGTCTGGTTTTCTCTTTTACTTCTAGCCATGTTGGGGCTCCCTTTTGCTTTAGCTCTTGCTGTTCAAAGTCAAGTCCAGGCTTATAACAAAGCTCTTTGTAATGCCTTAAACAGTCTTAAGACGATGCATGGCCATCTATCCTGGTTTCCTTCGGGCAGGACAGATGGCGAAACAATATTTTGTTTTTTATCCAGAAGGAACATATGAGCCCCAAGTTGTGTTGGTTTCCAGTAAAATGGCGGCACACTTGGCGGCTGAGGCACCGTTACATCTTTTTGTTAATATAATATAGTAGGTAACACCTTTTTTTACTTAAAAAAAAAAATGTTCATATCAATATGAAATAAATATTTACCCAAAGGATGAGATAAGCGTGGACATTTTGAAAGATTGCATCACGTGGAGAAGAGTTTTTTTTAGGTCTGCAACTTTTTCCCTATTTTGACCTCTCGAACCAGCAATGGCGCCCCCCGCTCAAGGATGAGTTGCCCCCATTTTTCGAAACATAGTGGCTAGCTGCAACTAATAGCCCCAGACCCCTTCCTACATCCCTAACTCCTCAAGTTCATCCAGCCCAATGGACACAAAACATACAAAAGGAACTAAGGAAATCCCGACAAGTTCAGATTTTCTCCCAGTTCAGACCCCGCAGAACCAAAAAGCTGACAAGAAAATCCTATTGGCCTACATCTCGCAGACAAAGAAAATTCTGCAGTACGAAATTTTGTTTCCCCTCTTGGGGGAGGACATCCAATACACGTAAGACCATGCCCTCATATGCAAATTTATCGGCCTTTGGCCATCTGAGAAAGCCCTCATGTGGTGGATCAAAACCAGATGGAAGCCCAAAGGAGAGGTCACCCTCAAATTGGGATCTAAAGGATTCTTTATGGCCATCTTCAACCTGGAGGGAAAATCGAGAAAGGGTCTTCCAAGGAGGATTGTATTTCTTCAACTCTGCTGACCTATACATGTGGATTTGGAAAGAGAACTTCAGTTCGGAAAAACAAGATTTCGCTGCAGCCTCAGTATAGATCATATTGTACTCGCTCTCGTAGGAGTACTAGCGCACAAAAGTTATAGAGGGTATAGGGAACACTCTCGGATCCTTTGTCAAAATTACAGAGGCCAGCTTTCAAGGTCGCTATACCTCCTACGCTCGGATTTGTGTCTACATCAATGTCTCCAAAGCTCTACCAGCCTCAATTTTCCTCAAATATAGGGACATCAACTGGCTTCAGACTATGGATTATGAGCACATTCCCTTTCGATGCCGAAAATGCCATGCTCATGGACACCTTTTCTGGGAATGTCCCCTGAACAATAAAACAAAGCCCCCCAATGCCCTTCCAGAAAAGGACGAGGCGGGATTTGAAAAATTCCAAGCCAAGTGCAAAGCCCAAAAGAAAATACCCACCCAGCCCAACCCCAATGGTCTGTACATCAGCAACAATTTCGACTCCCTAGCCAGCCTCTCAGAGCAAGAATCCCCCATCCTAAACCCCTCGGTTAAAACCCAACAAAGTGCCCAATCTGGGCTTGACCAACATCTTACCATCCCTAGCGATCCCTCCCCCCTTAAGCCTGACCTCCAACCTCCAAACCAAGATGAACCAATGGTCCCCTATGAACCACTAAAGGTGGACGCAAGACGATCTGGAAGACATGGATATGGAGGAGCTAGATCTGCAAGGCATAGCAACAACATTTGGACAAAAAGAGGAACACTTGATACCATATCAACAGATAAGACTATTGCAAAGTGCCTTGATCAAATTAAGGAATAAAGAGAAAGGAACAACGACCCAAAAGGGTAAGAACACTGGAACTACTTCTCTAGGAATCAAAAACACTTCAAGCAAAGAAATTATTAAGGCTCCCAAAGATGACAAAAAAACAGGAAGGCCCTCCAACAGGCAACTCTTACAAGAACTGGGAGAACCCCTTTTAAATTCTGGAAGAATCAAAGTATGGTGGAAAAATTCTCCTCCGACCCCCAACCTTCCCAATGAAATTCATCTCATTGAATGTAAGAGGCATTAACAACGCAAGTAAGAAAAGATGCTTAAATACCTTGATATATGAGGAAAACACTTCTATAATGATGATACAAGAAAGCAAATGCACTTCCACAACTATGGAAAAAATGGCCATCAAATGTTGGAGAAGTTGTAATGTCATAGCAATAGATGTTGAAGTAGCTTCAGGAGGCATGGCCGTCCTCTAGAACCTAAGTGAAATCTCCCTTTCCTCCTTCTTCACCACTCGTCACTCCATAACAACCAAATTCCAACCAATAGAATCTAACCAATCAGGCTACATGACCAATGTCTACGGCCCTCAAATCTTGTTGGAGAAATTATCCTTTCTGCAGTCTCTCTCCCTTATTGTGCCTCTCCTTGAAATCCAACCTTGGATCATAGGGGGATACTTCAACATTATAACCTCTCTCCCAGAGAAAAGCGGAGGCTTAAACCGCCTAAATCAATACTTTGAAAGATTTGAAGACACCATTAGTGACTTGAGCTTGGTAGACTGGGAAACCTCTAATGGAACCTTTACCTGGAGATACCATTGAGTTAGCGATTAACACATAACCTCCCATTTGGATTGCTTCCTCCTCTCAGAATCTCTTCTTCTCAAAAATTTCTCCATAGAAGCCACCATTCTCCCCTATCATGGTTCGAACCACTAGACCATCACCCTCCTTGTCGAGATCCCAACTACCCCCAAGAATTGTCCCTTCCTCTTTGAATCCTTCTAGTTGATGGACCCCTCCTTCCACTCCAAATTTCCCTCATGGTGGAAGGAAGCGACTATTAACTCAAGCTCCTCGATGTACAAACTCTAGCAACAACTGAAGAACTTGAAACAATGAATCAAGGAATGAAATAAATCAGAATTTGGAAACATAATTCAATCCAAAAAACAACTTCAAGAAAGAATGAAACAAAACCAACATCAGATGATCACATCAGGGCGCTCCCAGGAGCTAATAGAGGAAGAAGTCTCTCTCATGGCCCAGATAGAAACTAGAGAAAAGCAGGAGGAATATATATGGACACAAAAATCAAGAATCCAGTGGCTCTAGGAAGGTGAGAGAAATTCAAAGTTTTTCCACAACTCAATGATCCAAAGGAGACATGGGAACAAAATTATCTCGCTAAAATATCAACAAGGAAACAAATTAAGAAACCATCAAGACATCCAATAAGATCTCCTACAATACTACAGAACTCTTATGCAAGAACCACGGCTGAATCGAAAGGATGCAATCAAAAGGATTACTCAACATATTCCAAAAATAATAAATGAAAACCATAATGAAGTCTTGATGAGGCCAATCACAATGGAAGAGGTAGAGCAAGTGATCTAGGATATGTCGAAAGGGAAATCCATAGGACTAGATGGATTCAGATTGGACTTCTATCAAGCATGCTAGCCAGTAATAAAGAATGAAGTTTGGGAAGCAGTGGAAGACTCCAGAAAATTCACAAAATTCCTCCCAGCTTTCAATGCCACCTTCCTCACTCTCATCCCTAAAAAGAAAAAAGTAGAAACCCCTCATAAGTTTCTCCCTATCGCTCTCTGCAATCTTATTTACAAACTCATTCCCAAACTCATTATGAATAGACTAAAAGCCCTCCTCCTCTCCGTCATCTCCCCGGAACAGACAAGTTTTATGGAAGGAAGACAAATCCTAGACAGTATCATCCTAACACATGAACTTATCCACTCTCTCCATTCCTCCAAGAAACCCATAATTCTCTTCAAATTAGACCTCTCAAAATCCTTTGATAGCCTAAACTGGAACTACATCCTCAACATCCTGGCCGCTTTTGGATTCAATGAAATATGGATTCAATGGGTTCACTCTCTACTCTCCTCGACCTTCTTTTCTATCTTGGTTAATGGTTCCCCCTCCCCAACCTTCTCCCCTTATAGGGGCATCCTTCAAGGAGACCCCCTCTCTCCCTTCCTCTTTATCATGATGGAAGAAGGCTTGGGAAGAGATATCAAGGAAGAAGTTGAGCTTGGAAACTAGAAAAGGGATTTCTCTCCATGGCGAAGAATCCCCAACCTTGCATCAACAGTTTGTGGATGAAAATATGTTAATGGCTTCTCTAAATTTGAAGGAATCCCTAAAAATCAATCAAGTCCTCCACGACTTCTCTGAAGCCTTTTCTTCTTCTTCTTCAACAAAGAGAAATCCAACATCCTATTCTTCAACACCCCCAACCAGTCCAATGTCACCTAATAGGTCTCCTAGGATTCCAACCTAGCAAGCTTCTATCTAATTACCTGGGAGTTCCCCTCAGAGAGAACTCCCAAAAAAAAAAAAATTGGGAGGACCTCCTAGACAAGATGGAAAAAAAACTAGGCAATTGGTCTTTCCGTTCTCTCAACATAGCCAGCAGACTCATCCTCATCAAATCGATCCTTCAAGCAATTCTTGTCTACCGTCTCTTAGTTATAGAAGCCCCAAAATATATTCTCAGAGCGATAATAAATATCTAAAGAGACTTCTTATGGGAAAGCTTGAAAAACAAGAAGAAATGGGCTCTAGTGGTGTGGGAAACAACTTGTCTTACAAAACTGAAAGGTGTCCTAGGATTGAGGGATCTAGAAACCCTCAGCCAAACCCTGGGGGCTAATATATGGTGGCTTTGGTTAACTAACCCCCATTCCCAATGGGCCAGCCTATAGAAAATTAAATATGCCCAAAATCAAGAAACCAAGTAGATCATTAGAATGGACAATGCCCCTTAGGGTTCATGCCTCTACAACCTAGCCTGGAAAAATCGACACTTAGTTCAAGAAAATTGCTTCTGGGAAATCAACAATGGAATGGATGCTCTATTCTAGGAGGACACTTGGAAACAACTCATCAGACTCGTAGACCAACCTTCTCCTCTTAGACTTCAAGCTAGAATGACAACCCATATTAAGATCAGGGTTTCTCAATATTGGGCGGAAGAAACAACTCCAAGTTGTTGGAGGAAAAGGCTCCCTTACCACAGTGGATTGGAGAAACAAATAACAATCTCATAGAGGGTTTCCTAGAGAAACTAAACAAAAGGAAAATATGTAGCTTTGTAAGACAAGACCGACTAATATGGGGCAACAACTCTTCTGGAACATTCACAATGAAATAATCTTACGAGATAGTTGCCTAGCACAACAAGACTCCTCAAGCTCAAATCTGGCTCAAGATTTGGATACAAAGTATCTAGCCAAAAGTCTCAACCCTCCTTTCGTTGATATCCCTAAACAAAGCTCTCACTTGAGACAATATCTGCAAACGAGGGTTCTCTGGCCCCTCCCAATGTCCTATTTTCCAAATACACGAGGAAACTGTTGAGAACCTCTTAAATACCTGCACCTATACAAACAAACTCTAGACCCTTCAGGCACTTTGGCCGTAACATGAGCTCCATAAGGGACACCATAGAACAATGGCCTTCAACAATAATGGTGAACCCTATTTTCAATAGAGCATGGAACATCTTACCTTGTTTTCTTACCTGGGAAGTCTAGAAGGAGCGCAACCGTAGGGTCTTTAAGCTTAAAACCATGCCTCCAAAAGAGCTCTGGAACAAGGTCCACACTTCAATCCGGGAAACGATTTCGGCCCATCCCTAGGCGAACAAAGACTAGCAGGGTATCCTGTTTGAGCTATCAATAATCCAAGGCCTCAACCTCAAGGCCAGCCTAGCCTCCTTTATAAAGAAGCCAACTTTAGCCTCTCCAGCCTCGGCTTCTCAGTGGAACCCCTCCCCCATAAATATTTGTCAAGATGAACTTCGACGGGACCTCAAAAGGAAATACAGGATAGGAAGGGTATGGGGGAGTCTTCTGAACCAACAAAGGCAACATCTTGAGAATATATGGGGGTCAAATAGTGATAAATACCAACAACGTAGCAGAACTTCAGGTGTTGGAAGAAGGGCTCCGCGTAGCCGAGGCGCAAGGGTATGACAAGCTAATTAGAGAAGGTGATTCCCATATTGTGATAAATATGTTCAAGAGACTGCAACAAGGCTCCCCGACTTCAAAAACCTCAAAAAGTCAGAATTTGGAGGCTAGACTAGAAGCCATTCATCAAATGTTGGTCTCCATGCCAGTAATTATCCCTAGACACGTGAAGCGTTCGACAAATAAACTCGCATATTGGTTAGCTAATGAAAGCCTCGGGATCAAGGAGTACTCGTGGGACAATCCCTGGACACTCTCATAGGAGGAGGGTTTCGCTCAAGCCTGTGCAATAATAGCAAGACATGACCTTTACTCCCAGGAGCACGAGCTAAAGGAATGCACAAACTAGCACCAAAACTCCCAGGAAGGCAGAAGAAGAAACTATAATAAGATTGACCCCAAGGCAGAGAAGGTCTAAGATAAAAATAATTTGGGCGAAAGACCAACTATGGATAGACATGACTTGAATTTTCAAGCGGTCGAATGCTCGGAGGAAGAAGGTGACGTACCGAATATCCACATCAACACCTTCCACATATGTGACCCCCAGACTCGACAGACAGGTCAGTCGATAGGAAAAGGTGGAGAAGGCGCCATGGGGATCAACCCAGCTAGAGAAGTGCACCCCCTCTTGGAAGAAGAGAAAAGGAGNGTCCCCAAGACCAGCGGGGGGCTAGTAAATGACCCATCCTACTAGTCCTCCTCTCTCACGTGAGACCAACTCGACATGCATCGATCCCTCTGGCGATAAGACGACATCTGACGACCAGCTACCCACAAGGAATGCAATCGATAAGAACACATCTTGAGAATCCCCCAACAACATTTATCACAGGAGAACTCTCTTGAGAGGCTAGGGGGAGAGATCCAGCAGGTCAACCTCGAGATTCCCTGCCAGCTCACTCAAAAGGACAAGCACTATAACCAAGAGAAACGTGTCAATGACATACGAATGTTAGATAGTAAAGTAAGGCGGGATTCCTACATCGGCACCCATAAATAGTAGTTAAGACAGTTAGAGAGTGCACCCAATCTCGAGGATGACCTTGAAGCAACGATAAGTGGTTCTCCCACGAGGCAAAGGATTTGGGAGGAAGCCCGAGGCCAGGTGAACAAGATGGAGGGAAATCATAAGTAAATGAGAGTAATCGGGTTTCCTCAATACACCTAGACTCCCCCCCCCATATGATAACCACTCATATGATGAAACCCCCTCCTTAGGGTAGGAGCGTGACACTTAGTGATTTTTTGATGCCATCTTTGCAGCTCGAGAACCTGGCTCAGACCTTTCAGTCCTCCTTCATCGATAGTGAGGGATATCCTATAAATCATATCTCAATCTGGTACCACCCCTCAATTCAGTCCCTCATCAGAGACACCATTTCCCCCATGCATGGTTATCCCCTTGGATACAGACGAGGCTCGAGTCTCCCAGGAGCTTCCTCTTCGAGGCATCAGGAGGAGGGAGTCCCAGATTCTCGAGTCCAATGGGAGGATTTTAACGCCGCCAGAAACTACATTTTGAACACCCCTCAACGATTTTAGATATCTCTAGAGGAAGCGGAAGACACAGTCAATGAGAAAAAGAAGATGACTACAGATACATAAATAGATGAGATCATGGTGCACTAGTTTTGAGATGTCGTCCACACTAGGGCATGGATACTCATTATTGGTGAACAATGGAACTCTACTGACACCTCAAGACGCTTCTGGGCCAAATTATTCAAACCTGAGAAGACACACAAAACACGGTCCAACTTCGACTCAACGACCTCCACTTGATGGTTCGAGAGATCCTTACCCACCTCCCTCAAATAACGTGACATCAGCCTCTGAGGCACCAAGAAGCTCATCCGGCTCATCCTCAGACCTTAGGTGAGGGGTCTTCGGCCCCATGAAGTTTGTTCCCTAGTTATCGTTTTTGAAATGATAGTTTTCAGTAGCTATTGGCATGGTGCTCTCGTCAGAACTATGGTTTTTATGTTTTTATGAACTCTTCATAAACAGTATTTTTGGCCAGATGATATCTACTTTTTCTGCTAGTCTAGTTTCCCGAGCAACAGACCAACAACAAGATTTTTTGAATTATATGATATTTTAAAAATATAATAGAATTCTACCTGTGAACTTAAAAAAAATATGAAATAATTTTTATATTTTATAAAAAAAATAAAATACATAAATATTAAAAAATATTTGTATTATATAAAAAATTTAAAACACAAATGTTTTATTTATCTTACTAATATATTTAATCTATTTAAATTTATAATTTACATATTCCACTAATTCATCTACCCTCTAAATTACTTAGCATAACTTGCTAACCAAATTGAAGTAGTGTATCCTATTTACCCACTTAAGTTATGTAGTGTACCAAATTTTAATACTAACCGTTAATTCTTGATCATCATTAATCCTTTTTTTTAATGCAAAAACAAATAATTAAGGACGTAAACATAATGCTCTAAGGGTACAATAACCTGTGAAGTAAAGCAATGCATACAGATTCTTAAGAAAATGTAAATTAATCAATGGCTCATACACATAGTACACAAAGATTCACGTTGGAAACCCTTTCCTTGGTGTCACACCTCTCAACTCTTCATTGTATTAATTTCACCATGCACAATACAATATATACAACCGCAATCCCTTAATTGGGGATTAGTTTAGAAAACCACTAAAAATAGCCAAAAAAAACACTAAAATAACAAAAACCATCCAAAACCGTTGTTAAGGTCCTAACCCGCACATAGGTAGATCAATGTATTCGGATGTAATAAAGGTCAATATTAATAAGACCTTTCAATAAAATAGAATAAGGCGGATGTAAGAAGACCTAATAGAAGCTTCCGCTTCTAGAAGGATCTT